>PVKA01013838.1:0-13913 GCA_004027165.1 Ctenomys sociabilis | reverse complement strand
CGATGACCATAGCACTAAAAGCTGACATAATATCCTGTCCAACCACCATTAGTGCAGATCTTGCCTATAAGACAAATTTTAATGGACATGAAAGTCTAATATCCAATACCACAATCTTAACAGGTGACCTTAACACCCCTTTATCCAAAAAGCCAGGTCAAGCAGACAAAATATTAGCAAAGAATTAGAAGAACTGAACAAGAGCTTGGAACAAATGCATTTAGTGGACATATGCAGAGGGTTCCATCCAACTACAGCTGAATACACATTTTTTTTCAGCTGCACATGGGTCATTTTCTAAAACAGACCACATACTGGTCTGTAGGTCATGCTTAAATATATGCAAGAAAACAGAAATTATCCCATGCATATTGACTGACCACAGTGCAATAAAACTGGAAATAAACCACAAAAGAAACCAGAAAAATCTGCTAAAAACATGGAAATTAAACAACACCATACTCAGCAATCAATAGGTCACAGATGAAATTAAACAAGAGGGAGATGGCTCAGTGGATTAAGTGCCTGGCAAGCTCCAGGACCTGAGTTCAATCCCCGGTTCTGCAAAAAC
The DNA here is from genome assembly GCA_004027165.1 of Ctenomys sociabilis. NCBI lineage: Eukaryota > Metazoa > Chordata > Mammalia > Rodentia > Ctenomyidae > Ctenomys > Ctenomys sociabilis. The sequence goes on along the minus strand of PVKA01013838.1, from coordinate 13,342 downwards.
AAAAGAAAGAAAGAGTATATTTTGCTACAAAGTGAGCTTAAAGCCAGCCTGAACTGCATAGCGAGACCCTGTCTCAAAAAGACAAAAAAAAAAAAAAAAAAGAAATTCAACAATACCTACAATTCAATAAAAATTCAAGCACATCTTGTCAGAACTTATGGGATGTGATGAAAGCAGTTCTCAGGGGGAAATTTATAACTGTCAACTCACACATTAGAAAAAACAGAATGGGAACAAATGAACACCCTAATGTTGCACCTCCAACATGTAGAAAAGGAAGTGCACACCAAACCTAGAGTGAACAGATGTCAAGAAATCATAAAGATTAGAGCAGAAATTAATTTAACTGAGACAAAGAAAACAGTTCAAAGAATTAAAGAATCAAAAAGCTTGTTCTTTGAAAGATTAAATAAAATTGATAAGCCCCTAGCTAACCTCATCAAAAAGAGGAAAGGAAAAATTCAAATACAAGCAGTAAGGAATGAAAAGGGTGAAATCACCACAGACCCAGTGGAAATTCAGAAGATTATCAATAACTACTTTGAGAGTCTTTACTCTCACACAATAGAAGACACAGATGAAATGGACAAATTCCTAGAAAGGTATAAATTACCAGAACTGAATCAAGAAGATGTAAGAACTCTCAATAATCCAATAACAGCCAATGAAATATAAAATGTAATAATAATAATAATAAACTACCAACAAAGAGAAGCCCAGGTCCTGATGGGTTCAAAGCTGAATTCTACAAGAAATTTATGGAATATATAAGCTCTATACTCCTCAAACTCTTCAATGAAATTGAAAAGGAAGCAATCCTTCCAAAATCATTCCTGGAGGCAAGTATTATACTGACCCCCAAATCAGGGAAAGACACAACTAAAAAAGAGAACTACGGCCAATCTCCCTCATGAACATAGATGCAAAATTCCTGAATAAAATCCTAGCAAGTAAAATGCAGCAAATCATCAAGAAGATCATACAGTATGACCAGGTGGTATTCAACCCAAGGATGTAAGAATGGTTCAATATATGTAAATCTATAAATGTAATACACTATATCAATAGAGCAAAATCTAAAAATCACATGATCATCTCAATTGATGAAGAAAAGGCTTTTGACAAAGTCCAACACTCATTCATGTTTAAAATCCTACAGAATTTTGAGATAGAAGGCCTCTACTTCAATCTGATAAAAGCTGTCTATGACAACCCAATGGCTAATATAATTCTATATGGGGAAAAACTGAAATCTTTTACTCCTAGATCTGATACAAGACAAGGATGTCCTCTATCAGCCCTGCTATTCTATATAGTTCTGGAATCATTAGATAGAGCCATTAAATGAGAGAGAAATAAAAGAAAGTAGAAGAGTTAAAGAAGTTAAATTATCATTATTTGTAGATGACATGATACTTTACTTGGCAGACCCAAAAAACTCCACCAAGAAGCTACTAAAATTGATACACAAATTCAGTAGCATATCAGGACACAAAGTCAATACTCAAAAGTCAATAGCATTCCTCTATTGATAACAAACACACTGAGAGAGAAATTAGAGAAATGATACCTTTTATAATAGCACCAAGGAAAATGAAATACCTTGGAATTAATCTAACTAAAGAAGTCAATGATCTTTTCATGGAAAATTACAGTACTCTGAAAAAAAGAGCTCATAGAGGATTTCAGAAAATGGAAAGATATTCATTGCTCCTGGATAGGAAGAACCAACATCATGAAGATGGCCATATACCCAAAATTGCTGTACAGATTTAATACAATCCCTATCAAACTACCACCAATGTACTTCCCAGACCTAGAGAAATTGCTCCTAAAATTTATTTGGAACCAGAAAAGACCTAGAATAGTAAAGGCAGCCCAGGCCATCAAAGACAAGGCAGGAAGCATCACAATTTCTGACTTGAAATTATACTACAAGGCTACTGTGATAAAATCAGCCTGCAACTGGCAACAAAATAGACCTGAGACTCAATGGAGTAGATTAGTAGTAATAAATGAAAACAAGAAGCCTCTACGAACACAATCAGCCACCTTATCTTTGGTAAAGGGCCCAAACATGCTTACTGGAAGAAAGATAGCCTCTTTATCAAATGGTGCTGGTAAAACTGGCTCTTTACATGCCAAAAACTAAAACTTGTCCCAGGTCTATCACCATGCCTTTCAAAATGGATTGAAGATCTAAACATTAAAACAGAAACACTCAATCTCCTGGAAGAGAAAGTAGGAGGAACTCTTGGAGACACAGGGGTAGGTAAAGAGCTCATGAACAAAAATCAAATTGCATGGGTAATACTGGAAAGAATTAATAACTGCATCTCCTCTTATTGAGAAGGTTTTGCACATCAAAAAATTACCAACAAAGTGAAAAGACAGCCAAGAAATCTGGAAAAAATTTTGACTAATAAACACTCAGACAAAGATCTGCTCTCTAGAATTTATGAAGAACTAAAAAATATTAAGGCCCCCAAATTTAAAGCCCCAATCCAGAAATGGGCATCCAAGATGTACATTTCTCAGAGGATGAAATTAAAGAAGCCAATAAATATATGAAAAAATGTTCCACATCACAAGCCATCTATGACCTGCAAATTAAGGCTGAGATACTATCTCACCTCAGAAAGAATGGCTATCATAAAGAAATGAAGAAATCAACTAACAACAAATGTTGGAGAGACTGTGGGGAAAAGAACCCCTCTCCATTGCTGGGGGGAATGTAGACTGGTGCATCCATTATGGAAATCAGTGTGGAGACTCCTTAAAAAACTAGGACTGGAAATCCCATTCCAGCCAGCTATCCCTCTACTGGGAATTTTCCTGGAGGAACTAAAAACATCATATTGTAGTGATATATGTGTACCTATGTTTACAGCAGCACAATTTATGATAGCCAAATCTTGGAAACAACCAAGATGCCCATCACCTGAGCAATGGATGAAAAAAGATGTGATATTTTTAATACAATGGAGTATTACTCAACAATAAAGAATGATAAAATTGAAGCATTTATATTTAAGTGGATGCCAACTGAAGATATACTAAGTGAAATAAACTAGGCCTACATGCATGAACATCATATAGCCTCCCTAGTATATGAACTCAAAAGAAGAAATGCAAATACAAAGACATAACACAATTAAAAGAATGTGAGAACTTGAGAGTTAGATAACAAAGAGAGGGCAAGACGAAAAGCTGGGAAACATAACAGGGGCAAAGTCATATACTTATATGCACAAGAGAGGTAAGGCAATGATCCTGAGAAACATCAGCAGATTTTTGAAACGACCAGTTACTTGGTAGGATTCTCACCCTGACTAAGTATATATGTGGATACCTGTGAACTAAGCAACTGCACTGAAGATAGCAATGTGCAGTAGCAGGGTCATGCTTGGAAAGCCTGTCATTCTGCTCTTCTAAATACATACTGCCTGTCGTGATGCATCAATTGTTACCACACCGTGTCTCAAGTAAATGTTTGTTTAAAAAAAAAGGGTAATAAAGGAAAACAAGAGGGAAGAAAAAAGGTCACAGGACTGCCCTACTACCATGATACATATGGTTAGATTTCTAAATTTCTGTGTAAAAATATGTAACTGTTTGTTCATGTTTTAAAAAATATTTTATTTTTTTCCATATTCTGTAGAGACTTAAAGTTTAACATATCAATACCTAATAGAAAATACATGTTCTATGTTATGCCTAATATGTTTGATATTCAGACAGATAGTGAGCTTAAACCCAGCTGCATATGTTGTAGGGTAATAATAAGATTCTCTTCAGGAGGGTTAACAACCTAAGTTTTCAGACCAAAAATTAGAAAAAAAGAAGGGCTGCAGGAACAGCCAACATTTTGGCCCTAGCCTTTCAAGTTCAGTGAGGACTTAGTACATAGGTGAACCTGCACTGTAACATCATTTAACCCTAAATTTTCTGATCAAGGAGATTATGGAGCCACAGAGGAATGTAATTGATGATGTAGAGTGTTCCTAAGGAGAATCACATGGAAAAACATTTTCTCAGGCTTTCACAGAAAGAAAAATTTGTCAAGCAATGGCTGTGACTCATTCACCTGGCTGACATTGATGAAGGATCTACTAAGTGCGGTACGGGGTTTTGGGATAAGTCCTTAGGGAACATGACTGACATTGTCAGATACAAAAGTTATTATTTCTTGTTATATAGGCCTTGCTTTATATATAAAGCAAGAAAAGTGTAGAAACGAGCTATGAAAAATGAAGCCATGTTAATATGCTGAGTTGTGGAAGGCCCAAGTCAACAACTTCTGACATTGCCAGTCTTATGGATAACCCACTACTATTATGGATTACTGGAGTATATTGTATTATTTTTCTGAATTCACACATCTATAATATTTAAATGGCAATGGAATACCTATTTCTGACAAAACTACACAAAAAGGGGATACAAACGAAAGACTATTTTATGTCTGTATGTACAAAATAGAATAGATATACAGCTACTTTCTCTTAATTCAATGAGAAAAAAGATTTGTACTAATAGTGTTTGGACAGGATATCATGTCTGCATCTTGTACTATGAATAACTAGTATAAAGACAACAATATGCATTGTAGTAATTATTGAAACTGTCCTACTAATTGGTTTTGAAACTGTCTCATTGCAATTTTTCCTCAATAAAATTAATAAAGAAAGAAAGGTTTGTGCTAATATTGTTTAGACAATATTTAATGCCTATATCTTTTGCTGAGTAACTACTTTGAGAATACCACCATATAATATATTATTGTTACTGTCCTATTATCTTGTTTTGGAATTCTGTTTTATTTTTTTAATCTGAAGGACCATAAAAATATAACAAGAAAAATAGGTCCTCCACACCCCTGAAAAAAATGCTAAATGAGTTGGGAAGTTACTGTTGATTGCATAAAAATTACTCATTTTATCCACAAAGTTAGAAACTACCAGATTTTTTTCTATGGGTTTTATGCTATGACCTCTATTTCAAAAAAGGTTTAAACTCTTCTGCTGGATGGTTAAGACCGAGATAAAGCAAGACTTATATAACAAGGTTAGTCAAATCCCCTCAGCATTTACCCTGAAGTTTGTAGATCTTTTGTCAGTGTCTGCCATATGGATGAGTCAGGGCCATTGCTTGACCAATTTGCTCTCTGTGAAAGCCTGAGAGCCTGTTTTCTCTCCATGTGACTCTCCTTTGGCACACTCTACATCATTGATCACTTTCTTCTGTGGTCTCATAATCTCCTTGATCAGTAAATTTGGGACACAAATGTGTTAAATGATGTTACAGTACAGGTTCTCCTATGTCTGGAGTCCTCACTGACCTTGAAAGGCGAGGGCCAAAACGTTGGCTGTCCTTGTAGCCATTCTTTTTGCTAGTCCTGTGGATAATCCACTACTAATTGTGAACTACTGGACTATATTGGAATATTTTGCTGAATTCATGCACCTACAATATTTAAATGGCAATGGAATACAATCTCTGACAAAACTAAAAAAAGGGATACAAACGAAGGACCATTTTGTACATGTATATACAAAATATTTAGAATAGATATATAGCTACTTTCTCTTAATTCAGTGAGAAGAAAGATTTATACTAATAGTGTTTGGGCAGGATATCATGTCTGCATCTTGTACTATAAATAACTACTATGAAGATAACAATATGCTATGTATTAATTATTGTAAATGCCCTACTAACCTATTTTGAAACTGTCTCATTGGTATCTGTTTCTCAATAAAATTTAAAAAAAAGCAAAGAACTTGTAAATATGTAATGCATTGAAATCAGGCTGAAGGTCCACTTAAACATATTGTTGAGATAATATAAAGGAGTTATCAGAACAGGAGGCTGGCGCTGTCATTCCTAAACCCTAGGGCTTCCTTGTGCAAGTTTACACGGTCAGGAGAAACACAGTGATGGTTGGGTAGACACTGAGTATTCAACGTTTTTTAGTTTCCATGTGTGATTAGGTTGTGTCCCATGCAAAGCAGGTGGTCAGCACCTGCCAGTGGTCACAGGAAAGGGCAGCAGGAAAACCAAGATCAAGCAGCAAATGAAAGGTCACATCCTCTCTGATCCAAGGTTTGAGAAGTTGGACAGTCACCAGCAGGTACATGAATCCCTTTGCTAAGCAACTGTCATAGAGAATGTAATAATGATATCCCATGACTTTCCATTTGTGTATTATTTGTTCAAACAACTGTAAAATTGTTAGAAGGTAATGACTTACTAAGTTGTTTGCACCTGTTGATTTCTCCAGAACAAAGGCAGCCTTGGGGTGCTCTGGAGTGATCACCCGCACATGAAAGCGCCCTGAACCTGGAAGATTTGGGAATCTCCTGGCAAAAGTCTTACTTTCTCTGTATCATTTATTGAGTTTAAACCTTTATTTTTTAAAAAAATATTTTTTAGTGACTATCAATCTTACAAAATATTAGTGTTCAAGATGTTATTTTCATGCAGGCATATAATATATTAGGGTCTTATCCAGCCCTCTACCACCTCCCTCTTCTTTCTCTGAACCCAGCAATGGGTCATAAGCCAGAGTTTAACTGTTGCCGGAATGACTCACTTATGCATTTACTAAAAAGCATGCCTTATTGGTGTTGTCAGTCTCCTCCACAGCCCTTTATGCACGTCTGCATTCCAACCCTCATGCTTCCTTTCTTCACACCCTCTGTCGCACACATCTCTCAGCACACAAAAATGTCCCAGAATCCTGAGTCACACAGACTGCACAACAGTAGCACATAATTCAGCTGGTTGTGGCAGTTCTGATATAATCAGAAATAGTAGGTCTAGCTGGATTACAATTGGAGCTGGTTGAAGATGCCACCCTAGCACCCAAGGACACCGGCACAAGCTGACAGGAGACTTGGGTTGTGGAAGGACTCTGTCCACTAGCAGCAACCTTCTGCCCCCCAAGACTGTCCTAACACTAGCTCCAGAAGGAAAATTTCTGCTAGTTACAAAGTCATGGCAATTTCCCTGTGACAGGAAGAACTCTAAGAAATAATCAGGGACCGAGACTTAGCTTCTCCATCTGCAAAACAGTTAGCACTGAACTGGCCTTCTAGAAGTGAATTTGGAAACCTGATATTTATGACTTTGTGATTAACAAAAATGATCTGTCATGAAAATCAAGAAATTTTGATACCGTTCATAAAATGGAACATTAAATACTAAGAACAGAAAGAGATAACAAATTCCAGCTCAAGTCAGTAAAGTTTCAGAGGTGGCTTGCTTTCCACTTGCCTCCTGTGCCAAACACCTCCTGAACCATTGTCTCAGATCGTGTAAGAAGCTGTTGAAGAAAGTACTGTATTTAAGAAAACTCATTGATTCCCCTTTCCCTTAGAAATATAAGTTTTCCACTTAAGGTTTGGTTTAATCACTTAATTATCTATCCAGAAGGATACTTACCAGTACACAGAAGACTCACTGTCTGATTTTCCTGTGCCTCTATAAGTACTCGAGCACTGTTCTGTACTTTGGAACAGAGAATGTCTTTATAGTTCCTCTGGGGTCATGGGCAGAGGGAGCTATGTTCTCATGATGTGTCTCTGCCCCGAAGTACAATTAAAAAACAGGAAGAATCTGAGCCCCACCCTTTTGCCTGAAGGAGCCAGAGGTTACATCTGGACACTTACTTTATGTATTTGTAATTGCTTGTGGCGGAGGCTCTGCCAGTTAGAACTCTGGAGAAGCAGAAATCACAGCAGCAGGGGTCCTGAGCTTGGTCTAAGAGATAAGCAATAGTGTTTGTATTTTACCCACTGATTAATCACAGTAGTGAAATGCTAATAGAAACCCTGGCTGGGGTGTACTTCGGGCTCATTCTTCTGCTTGGAAGCTATAAATCAAGTTCAGGACTTCTCAAGCCCTTTATTTATCAGCTTGACTCTTCAAAGGGACAAGAATAAAATAGGACTATCATGTTAATGGCTGCTACATCCAAATTTCACTTTTAAGAGTTTTGGTGACCTTGCCAAACAACTCAGTTGTTTAAAGCGCTGCTTGGGCAAATGCAGGTGGGTGCATAGGACCACACTTTGAGTCCCAGGTCCAGAAGCTGCACCAAACCTGCTCTTAAGGCAGCCTGAAGTAGCCAGAACAAAAATCCTTCTCAAATTTTATGGCCTCAGAGTAAATCCTGGGGGATTTGACTGACCTTGCCAGATACAAAAGCCACATCTTTTCTTATATAGGTCTTGCTTTAACTCGGTCTTGACCATCCAGCAGAAAAATATAACCACAAAGTATAGAAGGTAATGCCGTATTAATATGCTGAGTTGTATAAGGCTGAGCTGTAAAAGGCTTCAGTCAACAACTTCAGACATTTGCCAGTTCTGCTGACAACCCACTACTATTGCAGACTATTGGACTATGTTGGGCTATTTTGCTGCTGAATCCAAGTATCTACAGTAGTTGAACTGGCATCAAGTATGAAAAGGTCCTATAACTCTCCAAATATAGCTTCTCTAATAACAATGGAACACCCATCTCTGACAAAACAAAACAAAAAAGGGGGATGTAAATGAAGGGCCATGTTGTAGCGAAAAAATATATAATGTATATACAAAATAGTTAGGATAAATATACAGCTACCTTCTTTTAGCTCAATGAGAAGAAAGGTCTGTATTAATACTGTTTGTACAAGATATCATGTCTGCATGTTGCCCTCTGAATAACTACTATGAAGACAACAATAGACAAGTATTAATTATTGTAATTGTCCTACTAACCTCTTTTGAAATGCTTTCATTGCTATTTTTTCTCCTTAAAATGAATAAAATTTTTTAAAAAAGTTTTGGTTCAATTAGCATTTAGAGAAAATGATTTTTTTTTAAAAAAATGTATACATCACCTATGTTATTAAAGTTCCTGGAAGTGTAGATCTTGCCAAGGCACTTCACTTGGAGGACTATAAGGTAGATGTGGGAAGAGCGTGGCTGCGATGTCAGAAGTCCTGGGTTCAAATATCGTGTTCAGCAGCCAGTATGAGAGTCATTTTGGGAAAACTATGGCTTCTTTATTCGGCTTCAGTTTCTTCAATGGAAAGGAAGTGTTGTAGTAACTGCTTCAAAGCGTTGTGATGGTCGGCAGAAGGAATCCACATCCGGAGCCTCGTATGTAGGAAATACTGTGGAGGGAGGTGGAGACAGTGGTTGCAGCTCTCGGTCACTGAGAGTAAACTCCAAGCGATGTTAGCACATGGAAACATGGAGAAGCTTCTGAAAAAAGTAAATATTTTCTCTTGATTTCCATACTATAACTGCAGCCTTTGGCCCTGGGTCTGGAGCTTAGTACACAAGCGAGCGTGCTCTTTGCTCACTGGGATCACCTAAGTCTTATTTCTGGCAAGGAGATCGCATTGTTAACTCCTCCTGAAACAATGAAGATGATAATATTTGAATAACTTCCAACTTGGTTTTTATCCAGAAAGCAAGCCTTCCAGGTGCCTTTTAGCTTGTGTATTTTTAAACAACAAAATGTGTTTGACACTGAGCTGCAGATGCAAGGAGGGCCAGGGTGGCTGCTAACGTTGCAAGCCTCGTACCTTGCAGTGTCTCCCTCGGTCTGCAGGTGGCACACACCTTGGGGGTCCCTGGGCCTTGCCAGTCATACTTCTAACAGAAGAGGGATTAAAGGACTTTACAATGCAGCCAAACATAAACGTGGTCATTTTGTTTTATTACCTCATTGTTTCTAATTAGCTAGAGATTTACCTTACTTAAAAAGAAAGAACTATCCTTCAGAAAAACTTTCACTCTCTGCAATTTGTAGGGCTTCCTCTTGGTTGTATGCTAGGCCACAGGATGAGAAAAATTCCATATCCACTTACTCAAGTGGACCTAAAGTTTAATAAGCCAGATTAGTATGGTTTTCAGGAAATATTATGGACTTTGTGCCTTCAAGGAATAAGATGGCAGTGTGCTTCATGGTCCTCTAGTGGTTGATTGGGAATAGGTAACTAGTCTGCTCAAAAACCTGAACAAAGCACAATAATTTGTGTCCTAATGGGCTGGGCCATTACAGTGCCAGTATAGATACCATACAGCTCTCTCTTCCTTCAACATGGTAACCAACAGCTGTGTAGCAGTCTGGACCCCTGTGTGGCTATGGAGAACAGTACCTACCTGAGTAGACATGGACCTCAAAGAGAAAGAATCTGTTTTATTTCAAGGTATTGAAATTTGGGGATGACTTATTCATGCTTGATTCCCAAGCAATTTTTTTTTTTTTGGTGGAATTAGGAATTGAACTCAGACCCTTGCCCTTGCCAGGGAAGCGCTTATTCTACTGAGCCCTCTCCCCGGCCCCTCCCAAGCAATTTTGAATGAAGCACTGGAAGGCTATTTCTTGGAATCTTCCTTTCTTTTTTATCCAGCTCTGATTTGTAGTTAGAGCCATAGAATTTTAGAGCTGTGTGGAAGAAGGCAGACTTGTGAAGTGGAGAGTGGTGCTGTTTGGGGAGTGAGGGTTGGACCCCAAGTTACCCGTTTGAAAGAGGCGTTCTGAGCTGCTTGAAGATTGGTGTGTCCATTTAATACAAGAAAATGGAAACTGAGCAGCTGGAGGAAGCCTTTCTCAACACTGAAACCAATGGTGAATTTGGTAAATGTCCTACAGAGGATATGGAAGAGGAGCAAGCATTTAAAAGATCTAGAAACACTGATGAGATGGTTGAATTATGAATTCCGCTTCAGAGCAAGATTGGAAAAGGAGGCAAGAACATTAAGGCTTTCCGTACAGACTACAATGCCAGTGTTTCAGTCCCAGACAGCAGTGGCCCTGAGAGCATAGTATCAGCATATTGAAACAATTGGCAAAATTCTAAAGAATTTCATCCTTACCTTGGGAAAGTACCAACTGTATAAAGGAAGTGACTTCGACTATGAGTTGAGACTGTTAATTCATCAAAGTCTGGCAGGAGGAATTATTGGGTTTAAAGGGACTAAAATCAAACAACTTCGAAGGAACACTCAGGCAATAATCAATCTTTTCCAAGAATGCTGTCCTCATTCCACGGACGGAATTGTTCTTATTGGAGGAAAGCCTGAAAGGGTTGTAGAGTAACTAAAGATCATCCTTGATCTTATATCTGAGTCTCCCATCAAAGGACGTGCACAGCCTTATGATCCCAATTTTTATGATGAAACTTACGATTATGGTGGTTTTATCATGGTCCTTGATGACTGTCGAGATTGATCTGTAGGATTTCCTACGGTTTTGACAGAATGCCTCCTGGTTGAGGTGGGCATCCCATGCCTCCCTCTAGAAGAGATTATGATGATACAAGCCCTCATCAGGGACCACCACCCCTTTCTCTGGTCGAGGTGGCCAGGGTGGTAGCAGAGTTCAGAATCTTTCACTTCCACTGCCACTACCACCACCACCATGAGTAGGAGGTTTAATGGCCTATGATAGAAGAAGAAGACCTGGAGACCACGTGATGGCATGGTTGGTTTCAGTGCTGATGAAACTTGGGACTCTGCGATAAATACGTGGAGCCCATCAGAATGGCAGATGGCATATGAACCAGAGGGTCATGGGTCATATGGTGATCTTGGTGGGTCTATTATTACTACACAAGCAACTATTCTCAAAGATTTGGCTGGATCTATTATTGGCAAAGGTGGTCAGTGGATTAAACAAATCCATCATGAATTGGGAGCTTCTATCAAAACTGATGAGCCCTTAGAAGGATCCAAAGATCGGATCATTGCCATTACAGGAACACAGGGCCAGATACAGAATGCACAGTATTTGCTGCAGAACAGTGTGAAGCAGCATGCAGGTGTTGAAGGATTCTAATGCAAGATATAGTTTTTTTCTTTTTTATAGTGTGAAGCAGTATTCTGGAAAGTTTTTCTAAGATTAGTGAAGAACTGAAGGAATCCTGTGTCTTTTTTTAAAATCTGATTTTGTTTAAAAAGCCAGCATCCCTGTGCTTCATAGGTGTTCTGCATTTGAGGTATAGGGGAATCATTCCTGTTTGCCAGATTTAATGTTTTAGCTCCTTACAAACAGGGTTTGGGGGAGGGCATGCAATAACTAACACTGAAATTTTAAAACAGCAGCAGAGTGAGTGGATTTTATTTTTCGTTCATTGTTGGTGGTTTAAAAAATTTTTCCCCCATGTAATTATTATAATTAATAATTATAATATTATAATTATATTGTTTTTTGTGGTCACTGTAAACATTTGAGGGGTGGGATAGGAGGAAAGTAACAATAGTCCCCATGTCCCTGGCATCTGTTCGAGCAGTGTGCAGAATGTAGTCCTCATAAGAAATGCTTTACAATTTTTAAAATAAATTTAGTGAATCTAAAAAAAAAAGAATTTTAGAGCTGAAGAAGAGCAAAGAGTTTACTTAGTTTTAATCCTGATTGTGAATTAAACCTACTGAGTACAAATGGGTTTTTTTTTTCCTCCCTGAATAAAACAAACTTAAAACATATACAATATTCCTCCTCTTAATTCCTTCATACAAAGTGTCAATAGGGTTTCTACCTACATGCCTCGTTTTGAGGGTTTTTCATTTTCTCTTCTTCTTTTCCTCCTTCTCCTCTTCTTCTTTTGTAGTACCAAGAATCAAACTCAGAACCTTGTATTTGCCAAGCAGGCACCAATACCACTGAGCTATATCCCTGGCCCTTTCTTCTTCTTCTTCTTTTTTTTTTTTAACCCTCCTGTGGGTCTATGTGTGGAAAGGAGCTAGAGGGTTCACCAGGCCTACCCAAGGCCAGGCATTGTATTGCAATGTCTTGCCTCTGATGACACTGCTGAATCAGTGATCCACACCTGTACCATCCAAAGGCTGGCACAAACAATAGTCATCTATTTATATTTCTTCAGATGTCTTCATAACTTCATGGGAAACTACCATTATCAGTGAGGGTTGTATTCTACATTTGCCTGAGGAGTTTCCAATTAGCTGGAAATGTCATGCTGTTTTAGAATAGCGTGGTAGGGCTGAAGCAGAAAAGGAATCAGAATTCCTCAATGTTCTTATATGTAGAGTGAGATAATCATCCACACTTCACCTAATGTACAAGGCTCTGGTAAGGATTAGATGAGAGGGTCCGTGAGATAGCTCAGGAGACTGACGCGCCTGCTCAGGCAAGCACAGGGACCAAGGCTCAATCTCCAGCACTACACACTGTGCCAGCCCTGCCTCCAGGGTGGGCCGAGCTGGCCAGAGTCTGGGCATGGTGGCACATGGGTGTAGTCCCAGCACTGGGGAGGCTGAAAGCAGGAGGATCACCATGAGTCTGAGCTGCATAGAGAGACCCTGCAACAACTAAATGCATT
>PVKA01013837.1:0-53991 GCA_004027165.1 Ctenomys sociabilis | reverse complement strand
TATGACTCACCTTAGGCACACTCTACATTATCGATCACTTTCCTCTGTGGCCCTGTAATGTCCTTGATCAGAAAATTCGGGACAAAACTGACTTAAATGATGTTACTGTACAGGTTCTCCTATGTCCTGAGTCCTCAGTGACCTTGAAGGACTAGGGCCAAAATGTTGGCTGTCCTTGCAGCCCTTCTTTTTCTCTAATTTTTGGTTTGCACACTTGGGCTGTTAATCTTCCAGAAGAGAACCTTAATGATATTATCACCCTATAACATAGGCAGCTGAGCTTACCCACTATCTATCTGAATATCAAACCTTACTATCATAATACCATATGCCTTAGACATATGAAACAGGTATTTTCCAACAATTGTTGATATGCTAAACTTTAAATCCTTACAGGATGTGAAAATAAATAAATAAATAAACAGTAAAAAACAGAAATAAGCAATTATATATTTTTACATAGAAATTTGGAAGTCTAACCATATACAATGTTGTAGCACGACAGTCCAATGACATTTTTTCTTGTCTCTTGTTTTCATTTATTACCTTTTTTTTAAACAAAATATGAAACGCTTCATGAATTTGCATGTCATCCTTGTGTAGAGCCATGCTAACCTACTCTATATTGTTCCAATTTTAGTATATGTGTTGCCGAAGCAAGCACACTGAACCTTTTAGCGATGGGTTTGATTCCCGATACAAAAAAAAAAAAAAGACTGCCCAAACTACAGCCCAAAACCCACTTATTTATCCCAAAGTCCCAGTACTGCAATTAAACCTGAATACTGAGGCCTTCATTTAGAAAAAAACAATTCATACATTAACATTTTTGTCTCAAAAGAAAAGCAATATATGAGCCACAGGTTTGCCACCACTGCTCTAGGTGACTCTGAGTAAAACCTACTCTTTGGCTTTAAAATGGAGGAGAACACCCATTGTCTCGATTACTCTTCTCTCGTTGCTGAGGCAAATGCCCAACACCCAAAATGAAGAAAGGAAAGGCTTATTTAGCTCACAGTTACTGGAGGTTTCAGTCCATACTCAGCTGACTCCAAGGCAAAGTGGCACAGGGCACAGAGAAACCTTTCATGGTAGCGGCAAAGACCAGAGAGCAGAAGCAGTGGCGGCAGCTCAGGCACTAGCTAGCATCTCATCTCTCCTTACACTGTAATGTGCATTACCTACCCAAGGCAGGTGCAGCACTCACATCCACAATAATCAGTGACAAGCTCCAAAAGCTGCCCCATGACTACATGACACTTTCAGAGACAAAGCCTAAACACAAATCATAACACCCATACAAGTCTCAAGGTAAATCACAAGTACAATTCAGTACAAAGTTCCATGAAGATTCAAATAGTATAAAGTAAGATCTAGTTATGGGAGATCTAGACAGCCTTCTCAAAAGGGGTGGAAGTGAGGCTTCCAGAGGAGTGATGAATTGGCATGGACAAGGCAATTCAGGACACCCAGGAAAGGTCTTGGGGCCAGCAATTTTATTTTCCATCCTCCTCCAAACAATATGGGATTATGGTTGGGAACAGAAAGCTAAATTCCATCCCCCTTACTTCACCAGCCCCTTGCCACAGAAATGCTCATGTATCCATGTATCCCTGGCATAGGTATCTTGTTTTGTAAAAGATTATTCTAATTTGAAAAATATATAGAAATATACAAAAATAAAAGACAGGAAAAGTGACACCAAATGTTACTACTTCCTCCCCTCACCCAATAAATCTACACTAATAAACATACGTAGTAGCGATTAAAATGGAAAAACACATATCATTATGGCTTGTGTTTAGATATTTCCCTAACACCTTCCTAAGTGGGGCATTTTAAAACATGGTTGGCTCTAATGTGTATAAAATTGGTGTTTAGTATAATGTTAAAAATTAAGGGTACTAGGATTAAGGGTGTGTTACCTGCTTTAAGTAGCCTAGATAAGATATAGGAATAAAAGGAGATGTGTCTATTGTTTGATTACTATTTTGTGATCTTTTGCCCACCAAAAAATGTTTCTTCTCTGGAATACCTGTTTCCCATGCCCCCTTACCTTGCTGCCAGCCAATTATAGGATAAAACTTCTATGAACTACAAACTAAGTAAATCTTGGCTCATTTGAGTGTCAGGTATTTTATCTCAGCAATCAGAAAAACAATACAAAATTTGGTACCAGAAGTAGGGTTGTCATTTTGACTATAATACACAATGTAGTTTAAGGATCTTTAGACATAATTTACAGGAAGTGTTTTAAAAGACTTAGAGATGCCAGCCATAAAAGTAGAGCTAGACTGTCTGAGAAGCTGTACTTGATGAGAGATTCTGGTCAGAGCTCAAGAGACCAGAATGCTGATAAAAATGATGTTAATAAAGACCAGTCTTGAGAGGTTTCTGCTAGGAAGAAGGACTATATTATGGCTCAGCAAAAAGGTTTCCTGCACTTTGCTCATGCCCAGAGACTTTATCTGACACTGAGATTAAGAGCAACAACTAGGGGAGCCGGGGAGATGGCTCAGTGGAATAAGTACTTCCCTGGCAAGTGCAAGGGCCTAAGTTCAATCCCCGGTTCTGCCAAAAAATAAAAATAAATAAATAAATAAATAAAAATAAGAGCAACAACTAGTTAATCTTAAGGGAAAAACAACAATTAAGGTGGTCTAGTGTTGAAGCTGAGGAGTGGCTACTATTGGGGGCATTTGACAATTTCTGAAGAGAATCAAAAGCTTTGAGCCTAGAAAAACGAGTTAAAACATTTTGAGCTTAACTGAAAAGAAAGTTCCAGGAGAGTTGTAGACTACAAAAACAGAACAGAAGAAACCTTGATTGTTGGAAGGGAAAAAGTCAATTAAAAAAATAGCCTGAGGGCATCATAAAAAGCAGAAAAAGACTCTACCTCAGAAGCCTTAAAATTACAAAAGTAAAAAAACTTTGCTTTATAAAAGAACCCCAAAGCATCATGCTCTAAAATGGTGGCAACCTAAAATAGTTGTTTCTCAAGATTTAGTTTATAGGCACTAGACCCACAGCCAATAGAAAGACAGAAACACCTGGCTACTGATCCAGCTGGCAGCAGGTTTTAGTGTCATCTGTGCAGTGATGGTTTTAGGCACATACAAAATACAACAGTTCTGAGGTCAAAAATGCTTCCACTCAGTTTCTTTCTTTTCTTTAAGGCCTACGAGGGCAAGCAGTACATTCCTAAGAGGGCAGCATATAAGCTGTGAGTAAAGCCAAAGGTGCGGTAGACTCCAGAAGGTTATAAGACAAAAATGTAGGTAATCCAAGAAAAGCTGCAAAGAATGAACAAAGCTTACCAAATAAAAAAGGCACGTGAGCCACAAAGACCAGAAGTGCTCCTGGGCAGAGTTACCCAAGTCCTTTGAAATCTACCTCTTGCCACCTCTTGCCACAGATTGCCAGGGGTGCTAGAAGTGGAACTGTGGGATTTAAGGGTTCCCCTCCTGGATTTTGGTCTTGCTTTGTTCTCCCACTCCTTGCCATTTCCGTTTATATCTTTTGAGATGAAAATGCTTATCTTGTGCCATTGAAGGTTGGAAGTGTTTATTTTCCTTTCCATTTGTACATGAGCTTGCAGCTAAGAAATTGCCTTAAATTTCAGAGGAGACTTGATAGAGTTTTCAGCAATTCTGAAACTGTTAGGACTTCAGCAACATTTGGAGACAGACTAAATGCTTTTTTCATAAAGAGACATTCATGAGGTTTCAGGGGGCCTGGGCTGGAATGTTATGGCTTGCGTTTAGATGTCCCCCAAAGCCTCATGGAGGCACAGGTGGGCTTTTTCAGAGTGGCACTAATGTGTATAAGGTAAAACTGTATCATGGCACAATGTTCAGATCAAAAGCACTAGAATCAAGGTTGTAAATACCACCTGCCCTAACCTGCCTAGATAAGACACAAGGGATAGAAGAAGCAGTAGCCATCCTTAGCTTGCTTGTGGCTTTCACTGTCTGCCATGAACTGCTTCATCTCTGTGATACCCCCTGCTCTGCTACCTCACCCTGGAGCCAGCTGGTTACAGACTAAGCCTTGCAGACTGTGAGCTAAGTAAGCCATTCTTACTTTAACTTTGGGCATCAGGTATTTCGTCTCAGCAATGAAGAAAATATCTAACACATATACTATTATGTAAGTTGCTTAATATCCTGGTGTCTTCTTGGAGTGACATGGAAAAGAGAATGTTAACATAGGTGCTATTTCTTTGAGATGTCCACAGAAATGCTGAACTTGGACTAGGGAAATAGCTCCATGGTCTAAGTGCCTGCCTGGCAAGCACAAGGGCCTGGGTTCAATTCCTGGCACCACATGCCACACTAGTCCCAGAACCAGATACATGCCAGGCACCAAAAGTAGGTGTGATGGCACATGCCTGTAATCCCAGGGGTGGGAAGGCTGAGACAAGAGAATCACTACGAAGCTGAGCTGTGTAGCAAGACTGTGTACCAAATCAATCAATAACTAAAAAAATTTTTAAAAAAAAAGAAATGTCGATCTTACTAAAAATTCTAACAAACCTCCTGAATTTATAAGCAGGAAGACAAATTCTTCCTGAGAAAGTTCTTCTCTCCATTTTCAGAAGACTATACCTGTTCTGTCTAGATACAAACTGTCACATGTATAAGCAGTAAACACAGCTGGCTCTTCAAATTCATATTTTAATTAATTAAATATAAATTTAAAATCCAGTTTATCAGTTATACTAGCCACATTCCAAGGGTCCTATAGCCACATGTGGCTAATACTACTGTGTTGGACTTCAGAAATATAGAACATGTCTATCTTCTTAGAAAGTTCAGTAGGACGGAGTTCATAATAAAACTGGAACTAGCTGAGGAATGGATGTAAGTCACATAAGCTAATAAAGAATAAAATGAAAGGCTCCTTCTGTAACAACATGGATCACATATAGTTACCACTCTCATTCTAATGTAGAATGCCCAGCTATATGAAAAGAGATACCAGAGGACAGATGGACTCAGCCTTCCAGAGCCTCTATGTGGTAGCTATTTCTTGCTTTTAATTAATTAATCATTAGTGAAGTTTATGTATTTTTGTTGTATAGGTAACAAGCCACAGTCTTATACTAGATGTGAGGTTAAGATCTATAATTCTGGGATAGTATTCCATTGAATGTAGCCATGTTGTACAGATACACAACTGGAGAGACATTCGGGTTAGTTCTGAGTGTTTTGCTTTCACAAACACCACTGCAGAGAATGTTCATGTACAGAAATCTTTTGCACATTAAGGCTACATTTCTGTAGGACAGAATGCTAAAAGAGATCTTTGCTGAGTCATAAGGCTATGAGCATTTAATGGGTGCTGCAAATTACCTCTCTGAAGAGTTACATCAATGTAGTCAGCCTCTAACAGCATAGGAAAGGCCCTTGAATCCATGCTGGTCCCATCCCTGGCTATTATCTGTCTTATTAATTTTTGCCAATATGATGGTTTTTACTTGCTTTTTCTTCATCATTAGTGAAGCCCAGGATCTATTTACATGTTAATTGGCTATTTGAAGATCCATAAATTATCTTTTCATGGCTTTTTAATATGCTTTGCTATTTTATTTATTAATATTTATAGGCTAGTTTGTCTTTTGCTGATTGATTGCAGAAAATATAGATTTACTAGAATTACTTTTCATTTTTACATGCAACAAATTTCTGTCTTCCTCAAACCATCCCTCCATCTGCCCTATTTCTCGCATCATCTCTGCTTTTAACTTGATTTAAGATGTCTTTTATCTTGTCACAGGTTCTTATATAATCAAGCCTGTAAATCTTACCCTTTACAACTTCTAGGTTTTAGGTCTTTCTTAGACATTTTTTAAAAATATCTTTGATAATTTCAGACTGTAACGTACATGGAATTTATTTTTGTATATAAGACACATATTCCAACTTAACTTCTTATGAATAGACAACCCATTATTCAGTATCAGTTTCTAGAAAAACCTTTTCTAAGTGACTTAAAATACCATATTTACCATGTGTTAATAAAAAATTTAGTCTATTCTGGACTCTCAATTTGTTATAGCTGTTTACCTAAACTCTTCTAAGTTATATAAATTGTACAGACCTGAGGAACTTCATGGTTCAAATTCTAACAAAATGCTCTTAATTTCATAAGTCAAGGCCAGAGTTAGAAACTGGGCACACATATATTCAGTATTTACAATGTGTCTTACAATCAGTGTCTGTGACCAGGTTTCATACACCCCGCTAAAAAGTGGCACTATATTTGCACATGGTAGGACACGAAATATATGTTGAGTTCGCTAATACACAATAGTGAGTCTCAATTACTCTGAATATGTAATTTAAAAGTCATAATCTGATAGATGTCAAACTTTATCTCATTAACAGTACATCTTAGGAATGGTAGCTTGTATCACCTAAAGTAACACAATTTCACTAAAGCCAGTTCAATAGCATATCTCTAAAAAATCAAGTTCCAGTGCATCTGACAAGCTGCTTGGGGTTCTGGGAATTTCCCCTCAAACTCTTCATGACAGCTGTTAAATACCTTTTATACTCTCTTCAAATCTCCCACCAAAGGAAAATATTCAGATTTTCCCACCATACTGCCACATAACTTGCCCACAATGAGAATAAATGTTCTTGGTAAGGACAAACTCTTCCAGTTTATTTCAGAACAATCCTATCATTTTGTGGAGGAAAGGGGTACCAGGGCTCAAACTTAGTACCTTGGGCTTGCAAGCAGGCACTTATGCTGATGAGCTAGAACACTTTCACCATCCCTCTTTTCTGTGCCACTCCTGTCTTCAAGATCATTCTTATCAGGTCAAGAAGAGAAAATATCTTCATCTTCAAGTAAGAAATAAGGCCAGGGGATAGCTCAGTAGAATAAGTGCTTGCCTGGCAAGCACAGGGTTCTGAGTTCAATCCCTGGTACCACAAAAAAAAAGTAAAAGAAAGAAATAGGGCCAGCCAAATAGCTCAGCGGATTAAATCACCTGCAAGCAGAGTGTAGAGGCTGGGGGTTCGATCCCCAGGCCTACCTGCCAGCCCCACCCCTAGAGGCCGCTGAGATGGCAACTGGGACTGGGTATGGTGGCAGGCGCCTGTAATCCCAGCTCTTGGAAGGCTCTAAACAGGCAGATCACTGGAGTTCGATCTAGTAGTGAGACCCTGAACACCCTGTAGACCCTTCCCTAAAATACAAAAAAAAAAAAGAAATAAAGAACTTTCCTACTAGTCTATATTCCTACTCCTCTCCAATTAGCACATTTCCCTTTCCCCTAGAGGAAAACTTATGGCCATGGTTTCTGCCTCTCTACTTTTCATGGATTGGATCTACTCTGATGAAGTCTTTTGAGTTTGTTATGCCTGAGACTCCCTGAACTTCCCGGTTGCCAGAAACAACAGACAGTCCCCAGTGCTGCCCAGTATTCTACCACAGGTGAGTACTCTGCCCTTGCTGCATGTGGCCTCAAGCATGGACAGTTAGTTCTGATGGCTCCTCCATTCCTCGCTGACTGCTCCTGCTCAGGCCCCGTAGATGAGTTCTCTCCAGTCTCTGACTTGGACACTCATGTGTGTGAGAAGTCCACAATCCGGTCTTTACAACTTCTTCTCTTCTAGCTACACTTAGTCTCTATGTAATGTCATCCAGTTCATGGCTTTAAATATCTCAGACTCCCAAGTTCTTATCTCCATACCCAACCTCAGTCACGAATTCAAAACTCTTAACTATAAGATGTCTCACCAGTATATCAACATAGTATATTCAAAACCCAAACAAAACATAACAATAACAAAACACTTTCTTTTTTATATACATTCCAAAGCATCCATCCCTTTAATGACCAGTCTAGGTAAACACCCCATTAGTTCTATTGCCTGGAAAACCTTCTAGTTAGTCTCTACTTCTATTATGTCACACTTCTTAAATTCTATTCTCATTGAGTAGTTCATCTGGTCTTTTAAAATTATAAACCCAAATTTGGAATTTGGGGAATTATTTAAATTCCTCTGTACGTCCTACTTATCTACCTACTCTTTTGCTTCTAGTTTCTCATATAAAAGAAATCATGATATTTAAACTTGTGTACCTAATTCACTTAACATTATGTTCTCAAGCTGCATCCATCTATCTATGAGTGCCTCACATCTAGTTCTTTATCAGGGTAATACTCTACTGCGTAAGAATACAGCATTTCCCTTCACTATTCATCTGCTGACAGACACGCATCCTGTTCCTAGCATCTACCCAGCATAAACTGTGCTGCTACGCTACTTTCTCTTTTGTGCTCTTATGTTTGTTTCTTCTTTGTAAGAATTTGATGTTCATGTCTCCTGCTCTCAATAACTCCTTTGATGATTACTGAGTATGCACAGTATACTATTGGTACTCCCTTATTTTTTCTTGTAAAAAAAGAAAGAAGAAAGAAATTATAAAGCAGGACTGTTTATATGTAGCTGCTATGTAGCTCAGTAGTAGGGTACTTGCTTAGCATGCATGAGATTTCAGTTTCAAATCCCAATACTGGAAAAAAATTATAGATGTATATACTACTGTAAAACTTTTCTCAAAATTTTCCAGTGGCACCCCACCCACGAGCATAAAGTTACAGAACTCTACCCGAACTTTCTGAGTTCTACCTATCTGCTTAACCTCAACTCTTATTACCACATCACTCATTAAGCAAAACAAGTTTTCCTATAAATAAACAAAATGTTTTTTTGCTGTGCTTCATATACACACCAAGTAGCTTCTACCTCAAGAAGAGAAGCTTGGGATGTATTGTTTTGGGATCTCTGTTTTTTCTCTTCCTTCTGTCTGATAGCTGCAGATACTGCTAAAGTATTATTCTTTTTTCATTTTTCTCTGATCAAATGTTATAATTTTTATCCAGTTTTACTTTTCCTCTTACAGTACTACTTCATACTAATTACATTCTATTACAAATTTTTATCAAACATCTTTTCTTAAAATTTATTTTTAATACTTATTTGTTTGGTACAGGTCTCGCTAAGAAGCTCATACTCATAGTGAACCTCCTTCTAAGCCTCCCCAGTGATGGAATTACAGGCATCCATTAGCATGCCCTGTTTCGGTGGCTGGCACGGTGGGATGAAACTGGGGATGAAACCCAGGCCCTTGTGCTTGCTAGGCAGGTGCTTAGAACACTGAGCTATCTCCCCAGCCTCAAACATCTTAACTAGAATGTAAGTTCTATAAGAACATGACGTTTTCTACTAACCTTTATCCTCAGAATCTGTAACAATTCCCAGCATAGGTGTTCCATAATTATTTATAGAAGTGAGTAAACATGTACAGGTCTATGATTCTGGCTTACCAAACTTAGTACACAACCAAAAGGAGAAAACTTTTTAAGCATTACTTACTTTTCGTTGTTTTACAGAGTCTAATTTTATGAGCCAGTATGAAGCCACTTTTGTTTTATGATGCTTCCAATTATCAATGATCTGTTGGGAGGGAGATACATTAAGAAATTTAACCTAGCCTGGTCATCAGAGGTAATAAATGAAAAGCAAATAAATGCCTTTGAAATATTTTTAGTAATTAATATGTATTAATAAATTATTAAGGCAGGCACTATAACAATATTTGTAATAAAGAATGTGAACTTTCACATGAAGGGATTTGCAAAGACTTCTAACATAGGACAAAGACTATCTCAATCCAAAACGTTTTCTTCTTCATGTACCAAAAACATAATCACTAGTAAATGAACATTTGAAGTCTTTGGGCACATATGTTCTGAGAGGATATGTAAGACCTATGTATTTCTCTCCCCCAAGACCTCCCCACCCCCCAGTACAGGGGACCTTGTGCTTGCCAGACAAGCGCTTATTCTACTGAGCTATCTTCCCTAGATGTCTCTATCTTCATTCCCACAGCTGTATTAGCCACATAAGCCAGTCACTTTATACTGAATTGTACGTAAGAAGCAACCTATATCTAATAAGGATTCAACTATCCTTTGGTGTAAATGTACAGAACTTTTGAGTGTATGTTGCAGCAATATATATGGTAGAAAACATTTACAGCACACAGGGCATATATATAAAACAATCTAATAGCTAATGTTATTAATTTCATTTTATACTTACATAAACCTATATTGTTATATTCTCCTTTTTATAAAGTTTTTGTGTTCTGCTTTTGTTCTTTGTTTTGATAAAGGGTCTCACTATGCAATTCAGACTTATACTGATCCTCCTGTCTCAGCCTGCTCAGAGCTGGGATTACAGGCGTGCATTGCCATGCCTGATTTCAGGGCCAGCACAACATGTGGTATTGGGGATTGAACCTGGGTCCTTGTGCTTGCTTGGCAGGCACTTAGACCAGTAGCCCCTGTTGTATTCTTGATAGGCATTCTGACTGGGGTAAGATGGAATGTAAGAGTTATATGAATTTCATTTGCTTAGTGCTAAAGACAGTGAACATTTTCTTTCATGTACATATTGGCCATTTGTACTTCTTCTGAGACATGTCTGCTCCATTCATTTACCTGTCTTTTTATTGAATGTTAGGGGAACTGAATCTTTTGAATTCTGTACATATTCTGGATACTATTCCTTTACCAGAAGAGTAGCTGGCAAACTTTTCCCATTCTTTGGGCCCTCTTTCAGGTCTGTAGATGGTTTTCTTTGCTATATGGATGCTTTTAAATTTTATATAGCCCCATTAACTATGGTGTACGATCTTTTCAATTTTGGGGGGGGCAGAACTGGGTTTGAACTCAGGTCCCTTGTGCTTGCCAGGGAAGCACTTATTCCACTGAGCCATCTTCCCAGCCCTTGATCTTGTTAACTTAATGAATTAAATTGCTGAATTCTGTTTGCAAGTATCATTTTTTTTTACCCATGTTCATTAAAGATTCTGACCTGTAGTTTTCTTTCTTGATTGGGTCTTTATGCAGTTTGGCTTCAGGGAATGTGACTGGAACCACTCCTTTCCTTTCAATTACTTGGAAAACTTCGACAGACATTGGCATTAGTTTTTTCTAATCATCTTTTTTCTCTTTTCTTTTTTTTTTTTTTTTTTTTTTTTCAGTACCAGGGATTGAACTCAGGACCCTGCACTTGCCAGGAAAGTGCTTATTCTCCTGAGCTATCTCTCCCACCCTCTAATCAACTGACAATAATCAGTGGTAAATCCTTGAAGTGCTGTGCTTTTTTGTTGGCAGAGGTTTCATACATCAATTTAATTATTACTGTCTGCTCTAAATTTTTGTATCTTTTTGGTTCAACTTGTATAATTCATGTGTCTAGGAAACAATCCACTGCTTCTAGATTCTGCAATTTATTGGGATATGTTTTCAAAATAGTTTCTAATAATCATCTGAATTTCAAGTCTTATAAGTTTGCCTTTTTCATTTCTAATTTTATATGAGAAGAGTAGGACTTATCACTCCATTGATAAAAGTTTGGCCAAAGATTTATCAATTTTTATAATCTTTCAAATAATTAACTTTTGACTGTTAATTTTTAGCCTCTATTTCAGAAATTTCTGCTCTGATCACAATCATTTCTATTAGTTTGGGGTTTGTGTTGGTTTTGTTTTTCTAGGACCTTGAAAGGCATTGTTTTGTTAGCATCAAATGTAGGTACTCAGAACTATACATTTCACCCTTAGAACCTCTCTCATCATGTCCTACATATTCTGGTATACTGGATTTCCACTGTTATTTTACCTAGGAATTTTAAAATTTGTTTCCTGACTGATTCTGTGACTCACTGGTCACTTAAGAGTGTGTTATCCAATCTCTATGTGTTTGTGTGGCTTCTGTGTGTTCCTTCTTCTACTGATTTGTCTCATCCCATTGTGCACTGATAGGATGTAAAACATTATTTTAATTATTTTGTACTTATTGGAATAAGGAGGTATTAAAGTCCTTACCATGATTTTATTGGTCTCTATGCCCTTTTATCTAAAAACTCATTTTTATTTTATAAAATAGAGCATACCAATGTTCAACAAATATATAACTGTTATCTCTTATTGATGAATTATAATTTTGTCTTTTTCATATCCAATATCATATTAGAAGACTTGCCTTTATCAAAATGGCAAAGAGACTCCTTTGTCTCTTCTGACCAAATCTGATTTGCAGCCAACTTTGTCAGAAATTCCAAGCATCGCTCTTGTCTTCAGGTCCCACCTCTGCAGTGTTATTTTCCACCCATGCCATATCTGGGTGCATCTCCATGGGTGAGGAAGCAGTGGGGAAGAGTTCTGTGGCTGCTGCCCAAGCCCCTCCTCACCCCAGCTGTCACAGGCTCCAGCCTCTGCACACTCCTGAATTTCTCACTGGCCAGGTCCTCGGCCAGGGCCATGTCCTTTGCCCTTCTCTGTCCCTGGCGCTCCCAGCCCCATCCTGCCACACTCCCATGAGTGGTCCCCAACTTGCTCTTTATGCGGTCCTGTGCTCAATGAGGCCCTCCTACGGAAAACCTCACTCACTGAGCTCCAGTCCTGGAAGAAGTGAGGCTCAATGGATCCTGGGTGGTGCTAGCCAGGGTGGGCACCATGGCACACCAGCTTTCCCAGTATGGTGTACTCCACAGGCCTGGGTGGAGCTTGGGCTGGGGCCCAGTAGGCAGTGCTGCTTCTTACTCTACCCACCTTGCTCCTGAACCTGTTCTCCTCCTCCTGACATCTGCCTCCCTGCAGCCTGCAACCTGTGTGCCTGCTACCATGGTGAGGTCCCAAGCGTTGCCTGAGTGGTGCTATCTGTAATCCGCTGCAGTGGAACCCCTAAAGTGTTCTTTATAGGTCAAAAGCTACAAATAGTACCAAAGTCCTACTCTTTGAATCTATAATTTTCTTCTACCTGATTCAAAGTAGCAGAATATAATTTAAAAGCTACAGTAGTAAGTGTCTGATATAAAGTTATTGCCCTTACTTAAAAAAGAACCCCATCAAATAAAATATATGCATGAATAAAAACATATGCAATGTAATGTTTTATAGCCTATGTTGTTGTTCCTTTTCCTTTGATGTAACAGCCAGCTCATCTTCAAACAAGGCAACATTTTCAGGTGTGTATGCGTGTGCATAACGCATAATATTTGGGGGACTTCCTTATAATAAGTCATTAATACAAAACATTAATTTTCACTGATTGTTTAAAGCACTGATTGATTTTTTTTCCTTGTTTGCACTTGTTTTTATACACTTGGCTTACACAGATCTAAAGTAATGTTAAAAACCCAGAAAGTGTACATCTGTGATTTTTATACTATAGTTGACCACTAGATGGTGCCCTCTCTTCTAGAGGAAAAAATATACAGGGAACCAAGGGATAACATTTGATTATTAAATAATTGTCTGAGTATTTGAAAGGGATATTTGCATGAAAAAATAGGACCTTAGGTAAAGAAATTCTCTTGCAGCAATTTTTTTTAATACCTTTGGACTTCACTATGAATTAGAAGTAAGGACGTGACATTTTAGAGTGTTCCACCGGGTGGTACAAGTGTGTACATAATAAGAAGAAAAACAGATTAGTATCTGCTCCTTCCCACAGCCCAGCAGAAAAGCACAGTACAGTTGTCCAAACCATCCTGCTTACATACAAGATGGAACAGAGCAGATAATAATTTGTTTTGTCTTTTTTTCTCTTCTCAATTCCTCACCACACGCTTCTTTCTTCCTCAGTTCTACATGCATATACCCAGTAATATGCATCGCTGGCCGGGGCACCACTATGCATTACAGCAAATACTGTAAAGTTCATATGATTTTGTTAAGTGAAATTTTGTACCATTTGTAATTTTTTGTTTTAATTCTAATTCGTACTATTTAAAAAATAAAAACTAGGGTCGGGGAGATGGCTCAGTAGAATAAGCATTTTCCTGGCAAGCACAAGGGCCTGAGTTCAATCCTCGGTTCTGCCAAAAAATAAAACAATAAGAAATAAAATCTTAAAGAAAAAAGAAAAACACAAGTCAGCATGTATCATTTCAAAATGACGAGAAATGTGACATTCAAAATGTCACAATAAAATTTTCTTGACATTGTATAACAGAAACCCAATTTTTTCATTCTATCACATTCCATCCTATTTTTTAATAATTGAAGCAGGGTTGGTTTGTTTGTTTGATTTTGGCAGAATCAGGGACTCAACTCAGGCCCTTGAGTTTGCCAGGCAAGCACTTATTCTGCTGAGTATCTCTCTAGAAGCAAGTTTTTATCTTTATCTTTTCTTTAACATTAAGACCAATATTTAGCTCTAATTATTTTACTTGACGACACAGTCTCATCACTAACATAGCATTTCATACTTAAGGGTATTCCTCATTATTATGTTGTCACTGTTCAAGAATCACAGTAATTAAAATAAATCCTTGTAATTTATAAAGCTCTTCATAGTTGAAAAGAATATCAAATAAAGGTGCTATATTATTGAGATAAGGCCCTCTCAGGAATACATTTTAACATTTTACGAAAAATAAACACTTGTAGACATTTCATATACATCAAATACTCACGTTCTCTATCAAAAGTTCGGATTCTGCATCTGATTTTCCTGGAAACCGGATCTTCATGTCCTTGAGAACAAATAAGGTCTGACTTGTTAGAGCGTCTTCTTGTTCTTTGGTTTTCGGTTGCCGCAAAGACTCGCTCTTAAATTTGAAAGAACACAGATATTTGGAGGGGATCTATTTCATTGTGCCAGTATAATCTGAAAGATATTTCTAGGTAAAAATGATGCAGTTTTAATGAAAAAAACACAAAAAAAGAAAACAATTAGTTTACAATTATGAGTTCTCTCTTAGCACTAAATGGATAAAAATCCCATGGGTGTTACTCATTTCTTTTTCTTTTTCTTTCCTTTTTTTTTTTGAGATAGGCTCTCACTGTATAGTTCAGGCTGTCTTGAGCTCCTTTGTAGTTTGTAGCCCAGCTTGGTCTCAAACTCACAACAGTCCTCCTGCCTCAACCTCCCAAGTGCTGGGATTATAGGCATGTACCACTATGCCCAGCTGTTATTCACCTCCAAGTGGTCACACATTATTTTTAAAATAACAAAATAAATATGAAATATTTAAAAAATACCTGTTTTTCTTAATATACAAACCTTAGGCAATTGTCCTTGATTTGAAAAACAAAAGCAGAGGATGCCAAGTGAAATTCATTCACCTATCTTTCCTGATTCTGTCATATGGAAATATCAAGATTAAATAAATCCTGTGTGAAACTATGTGATTGTAAAATAAAATTGCTGGCCTCAATTCTAAACTTATGGAATTCTTGCTAAAGAGAAAATATGTCCATTTAAGGTACAGAAACATTACAAACAGCAGTGTACTTAACTTGTCTAAGGATAATTTATCAATTCTAACCTATGAACCAATAGTCCCATTAATTAACATTTTTCCTACAACAAATTTATAGATGATATAAGGTACTCTTAAAACTATATATTTACTCTGATGATTTTGAACCATTTTTCCTATTACATTAGCAAATAGAAAATAAAATAATGCTATTCTAGCACTGTTCACAGAGCTCTGTGTTACAGTAAAGTCTGCCCTTTAGGAGCCACACCAAACTGTAACATAATATAGGTGAATAATCCAAATTGCAGGAGGCTGTGAGCTGAATTATAAAAAAGATCTGAGGTTCACTCTGTTCTCTTAGCTGATCACCTCTGCAAACAAGACCATGAGTATAATGCTTTCTGAAATACTAAAAGAGCAAGCTGGATGACTTACCACCTGTGAGCTGGAAGAGCCCGTATCAGTGCTGTGGAGCAGCTGTTTTGTGTAAGAGGAAGCCCGGTTCAGAGAATGTGACCGAGAGGCTGAAGTTGGCCGTGACACTGATATCATCTGTTGAGCAGAAAAGGGGCGAGTGTCCCCACTGAAAGGTGAATGAGCAGAAATGGACCGAGGGCAGCTGACCGAACGCCTCATGGAATCTATCAATGATGGAGAAGAGGGATAGCAAAGTGGTATTGTTAGAAGTTTCCCCCAGGGTTGGAGCAATAAAAACTAAAATTAAACCAGGTAGTGATGGAGTGGCAAGAAATGTCAAATTATAGTCATCTTCATGAGAAGGTATGTTTAGAGCCAGTGCTTTGATGTAAACAGTTAACCTGCTCAGAATCCTGAAGTTGTACAAATTATGGCTACTGCGGGAGCAGTAACTACAAACAGCACTCTGAAGTTATATTCTCAAAACATCACACACACACACACACACACACACACACACACACACACACCAGAAGAAAGAAAAATTAACATCTGTGAAGCAACCTCTATAAGCCAGGCATCATGACGTGTACTACACTTCTTTCCTTAGTGCTCACACAAATGCTCTAACAGAGAAATTGCCATTCCTCAGAATTTGAGGGTAAAACATTTCTCAAGGTCACACAGTGACATGGAGGCCAAGCTTAGGTCTAAATCCTTCCCTTTGTCACATGCCACCCACTGTCCTGGGTGCACGTGGATCAGGCATGTAGGAGCTGGGTTTAATGTGCAGATTGAGTGTATAGACAGGTTTACATACAGCACACAAAGGAGAAGGGAGGGCACCAGGGCAAACAGGCAGGCTATGGGCTTTAGGGTCCACAGAAAGGAACAAATGGAAGATGAGTGGGAGGAAAAATTAAAAAATCATCCTAGGGCCAGCGAGATAGCTCAGCAGACTAAGTGCCTGCATAGGGAAGCAGAGGGACCAGGGTTTTATCCTGGCACCACATGCCACGCTGGCCCGCCCCTAGGGGAGCTGAGCTGCGCACCAAGTCCAGCCATGGTGGTACACCTAGCACTGGGTAATCCTAGCACTGGGGAGGCTGAAAACAGGAGGATCACTATGAATATGAGTATGAGACGCATAGTGGGACCTTATATCAAATACGTTTTTTTTTAAAAAGTCATCCTAATGAAGTCAAAGTCAAAATATGTAATTGCTTATTATAAGAGTAGTACTAAATACTGTTCTCGCTTATGAAAATGAATAGAATAAATTCCATCTCCAAAAGACAGGCAGATGTAAGTGTGCACACACACACACACACACACACACACCCATCCCGAGATTTCATGCTAATAGTAAAAGATGTTTAAAAAGACAGAACTATGAATCTATAGGAATGTTATCAGAACAAATATCTAGGGAAAGCAAGTGGATGCCTTTCCCCAAAGCCTTATAGGTACACATTAAGATATTTGTCTTGTACCATCTTCAATTCTGAATACTGATAAGGAAAAAGAGATTATCAATACTACCAATTTTTGTTCTTATTGTTCATACATTCTACATATTCTCGGTTTATAGTCTCTCTGCTTAGGAAATATATAAATTTTCATTAATTAAATAATATAATGAAACACATAAAGACTGAACATCCAAATATTTCTCATTCACTGCTGAAAACATTAAATGTGAATGAAAGTAGTGGAAATAAACCACATATTTAGGAATGAATAGATGGATGACAGGTGTAATACACCTCATTTTAGGTTCTAGAGAGCATGTAAAAGCATATTCATTCAAGCTTCCGAAGATTAAAAAGAAAGTGTCTGTTGCATGCTATTAACTTCCTTCACAACCTGATAATCACAACACTTTTTGAAGACATGGTGCTTGCAGGAAAGGGCTGTGCAAAGAATATATGCCACTGTCAGACCATCTCTTTCTTTCTGCCAAGGGGGGTGACATGCAAGTCAACCTTGTACTCAGAAAACACCTGGATCATTTGCTACTCAGTACACTGCAGTCACAGCTCCCTCTGAGGGCCTAAGGTGATAGCTGCAAAGTACACAACCTGATCAAAGAATGGAAGGACCATCTTTCTCTTCTATCATCCCAGATTCCTATTTTTTTTCACCTGCATAGATCAAAAATTCAGACAGAATAAAGTAGCTTAACATATCAATAATATTTAGGTTTATTAACAATGATTCTAATTTCCAGCCATAAAATAAGATAGCTCAGTGGCATAAGCACCTGCCTTGCCCGTGCAAGGTTCTGAATTCGATCCCTGGTTCCACAAAAAACAAAACAACAACAAAATACATAGGAAAAGAATTTTATATAGGTTTCCATATGAATGTCTAATAGCAAACCAAGTATGGCTCTTTGAAGTCTGGCTTTCCCATGTTAACCTGCCACAGAAGCACATGCTCCATATGATCTGGACCTTTGTCCTCAGTCAGCAGGGTGACTCTGGTGATAAAGCTCGAGGATGATTTGTAGCTATGGTGTTCCTTAGTGTAAGATTAAAGACAGAATGTAGGACAGGTGAAACCCTTATTATAAGTCCTAATGAGTACAAAAGAGGATACAAGGAATAAAGAAATGATGTAAATAAATTAGACTAACTTTAAAATGAAAATTCATTGGGTCAGGGAGATGGCTCAGTGGAATAAGCGCTTCCCTCACAAGGGCCTGAGTTCAATCCCTCTTTCCACAAAAAAAAAAAAAAAAAGAAAGAAAAAGAAAATTCATACTTAATACTTTAATTATTTTAATGCATTATTGTCTGATCTCAACTTATTAACCACATGGATCAGAAAACAAAGAACCATTTCAGAACTACAAGAAGCCCAGTGACTGCTTTCTGTAGTGTTCCTCATTCTCTACTGCTTTTATTTTTCTATATAGTTCTTGCTACTGGAGATAAATGTGTCAGATAGGGTAAAATTTTGGAAATAAATGCAACTTCCCACACAGAAGTACAGTCATACTTAAAATGAGATGCACTGGAAAGACTTAAGGAATCCTTTAAAAGTGGAAGTAAAATGGCTTACAAATGCTTGAACATGTACTCAGTAAGCATCTCAAGTGACTAAATATATAAATAAAACATAAGGGGCCAGGGAGATAGCTCAGTAAAATAAGCACTTGCCTGTCAAGTGCAGAGTCCTGAGTTCAATCCCCAGTCCCACAAAATAAATAAATTAATTAATTAAGTAATTTACCCTCCAATACACACTCTCAAAACAAGGAATAGCAGGAGTATGTATCTTTATGGGATAATTGAGGAACAAAGGAAAATTCATCCTCCTACAATCTTTAACTGATTAGTTCTGCATTCCTCACGTATTCTGCCATAGGCATGGAAGACCAGCTTTAAAATACACATTTTAAAGGAGCTTAAAAAAATAAGCCTTTTGTGAAGATCTACAAAGGCTCACCATTGTGTTTACTATATTATCCACTGGGCTAAGGGTGTAGCTCAGCAGCACATGCCTGGCAAGCACAGGGTCTTGAGTACAACTCTAGATACCAAAAAAAAAAAAAAAAAAAAAAATGTCACTATATTACTGAACTGGTCCCTTTAGTAGAACAGTAAAAAAGAGATAACAGAGACCAGAGTTAATAACAGTGCTGAGTTGAGGCAGCATCAGAAAAGTTTTTCCAAGTGAGTCTTACTGGTCAGAAAATCTACTGATAAGTAGGCCTTAAAAAAAAAAACAATATTACATTTGGACATTTGGAGGTGAAAGAAAAAAATCACAGGCACAATAATTTACATTGGGGTTGAAGAAGAAATGAGATACAGAAGACAAGAAAGAGGATGTAAAAAAAAAAATAAAGACAGAAAGAAGGGAGGAAGAGATGGAGGGAGCGGGCTGGCTGCTCTCAGTACGTGCTGCACCGCAGGCCTCACTCTGATGGGAAGGAGAGGGAACGAAGCCTGACGATGCCACAGCTGTGCTGCTCACAGGTACACACGAGTCAAATGTCCAGGGAGAGACACACATTCTTAAAGCAGACCGTCGAACCAAAGTGGGTGACAAGATGGAATTGGAGAGACAAAAAGACAAGCAGCCCTATGGCACACTTATAAAACTCATACAAGAATGTAGAATTTAATAAAAGCTATGAAATACAGTTTACAGAAGGATGGATGTTTCATTCAACCTTTTTTTTTCAGAACATGAAAGGTACTGGGGGATATGAGCAGGTCTACTCAGGGAAGAGTAGGGTCCGATGCACGTCTCCTCAGACAAAACACAGGTTCGTTTTACCAAAGGACCTTTTATTGAGTCAAATAGCTTAAATTCCATAATTCTTCATATACCAACTAAGGTAGAAGAAGCCAACTTACTGGATTGCTGAATTAACTTGCAGTGGCTGGAGTGCTTAAAGTTATACATAACTTGCTTTTCTCTTTTCTTATTTTGATATTCTTCTTTCTCATCTTCCTCATATTCAGAGGAGCTGCTGCTGCTATCATAACTGCTATCGCTGCTGTAGTACTTCTGTCTTTTCATTATCTCACTGCTCTCCGGCATGGAACACAGAGGCTAAAATAGAGGGGAATGTATTATAATATTACAGTTTTTAAGTACACTTATTAACATGATCAGTTACAATTTTTAATTTCCCCTTCTGCTTGCTATTTTTCACTGAAGGCTGAAAATATCCCAACGTGCTTTTTATGCCTTTCATTTTAGTAAGAAAAACCAGAGAACAATAATGCCTCAGTTCAGAAACACTTCTATTTGTAAACAACTCAGTTCACAAAAGCATTCGGCAAAATTGGCTTCCATTTGCAAACTCTGCACCGGGTGACAAACACGACTATCTTCCCCTAATTCATACACTAAAGTATCACTGTATGCATGAATGGTAACAAAATGAAGGGAAACATTTGAAAAGAAGTATTAAAGCTGTAATCAACTTTCCTGTTTACCGATAAATTACTCATAAGACTCATGAGATATACTCTGTGTTCCATTAACTTTGCTGTTTGTTTGTTTGTTTGTATCAGGGATTGAACTCGGACCTTGTGCTTGCCAGGCAGGTGCTTATGCCACTGAGCTATACCCCTGATTCCTGTTCCACTAACTTTGAGTCATTCAATAAATGGGAGGTGGTAAGAGGAGGACAAAAAACAAAGAGAGTAAGAAAACAGCAGCCCGAGATGCCAAAAGTAGTTCACAATTAGAAAAGAGCCTCAGAGCTCATCCTTTCACATAATGTGTAACAAAAGCTATGGTATTCCTGCCATGTCTAGTTTGGTATGAATGTTTGGGGTGCTGGGAGTTAAAACCATGGCTTTGCACATGCTAAGTAGTCTACCACTGAGCTACTCCTCATCCTTGCAGTGAAGAGTAATAAAAATTGATTATCCACTTTCCAAACTGGTCACAAGCAACTCACATCTCTTCACAGAGGATTCCTAACTTTGATATACTGATTCTGGCCATAATGAAGTAACAAGTAACACTGCTTTTCTTTGGTAACACTTTGGCAAAAAGTAATGGGAAAATCAATCATTGTGGCATAAATTTTTAGAAGAGAGGCACCATGTAGAAGAGTAAAAGTTTTTAAAATCACGCTGTTATGTTTTACTGTCTCCATTCACTTGCTTCCAATCATCTCAATCTACATTTGTAAAGATGCTGGCTGGAGAAATAGAAAGGACGTGGGACAATCTCTCTTCAGAAAGAAGTGCATAACCAGGATGAAGGCAGTTTTGTAACAGAGGCATTTTAAGAAACTATTTGTTACACACACCATATGCCTCCTATTCCTGCTGGGAGAGGTTTCTACAGTTGTATACTAGCAGCTTGTTCTCGTTAAATCAAACAAAAATGTTTTGATGTAAGCATACACCATAATGAAATCCTCATATACCAAGGGATCCTGCTGAAAGGCAGTATATTCTCCAGTGTAACAGTGTAAGATGAAAGACACAGGAAGAAGTAGCTTTTATAGTGAAGTGCCTGGAATACATAGTAAGCCAAAACAGTATCATCTTAAAGATGCAGCCTTTACAAAGGAAGAAATATAACCGGAGCAGGGAAGGGATTGAATACACTAAGGTACCAACTTGTGTTTAAACATATGTTCGCCTTTTGATGGTCTCGTATTTACTGAGCACTAACAATATTCAAAAAGATATGCATAAAAACATTTACCAGTAACACAATCATCAAACATTCTGACAGGCTTGGGGAATAGGAACTCTAGAGGGAGCATGTTTCTACAGCAGTTTAGCATAACCACAAGAAGCAGCGCACCATCAGGCTCCTAGCAGGGCTTTCCTTCGTGCAGCAAACAGCTTTAAGAGTTCTTAAGGAGCTTGACTACATAATGAGTTATTTGACCCTATAAAGAATCACAGGGGAAACAGGTAACTGAGCCTTTCTGTCTTAAATATTTGGGACCTGACCGCCACACTGCTCAAACAGCATTAGAAGGTCCAGCAGCACACATTCTAAACAGTGCATGGACTATCAAATGGACTAGGGAACCTGGCTTAGAGTTAGGACACGAATGGTACAGCTTACTTTATATCCAACTTTATCATGAAATAGAATTATTTAAAATATATAAAGTTATATAAAGAATAATAAAAGAAAGATCAGGTACTATGCTGACTAAGAAAAATAATATTGCTAATAGTTTATGAAGCATTTATTATTTATGTAGCTAATTAATATTTCTTGAAGTCTCAGATGACTGGACAGTTATTATTTCTCCTAGGACAAATACAAGTTGTATGTAATTCTCATTCTGTCCAATTGTTCTTCTACTGATAAAGAAACTGCATGTCAACATTTGTCATCCCCCTTAAAAGAAAGGCATTTCAACAACTGGTTGATTTTAAACCCTTCATGAAGTTAAAAGCTATAAAAAATTGATTTCATTAATTTAGCTTTCAGCCACTTGGAAATACTGCTGACCTTCACGTTTACAGGCACTGTTCAACTCATATGTGATCTGAAGTGACTACTTCAACATAAACATTCCTAACTCCCAGTACTTTCTTAGAATGAGTAAAAAAATGAAATGTGGATTTTGTACCCTGAATATTATACTTCTGTTCTAATGACAAGTCTCTGTGAGTAATGCAAAAGAGAAAATAATATGTGAGTGCTTACGACTTCTGCCTTTGCCTCTCCATCATGAGCACCAAGCCCCACAGATGACCTCAGGTCCAGTGAGGCTAACTGCAGGAACTGACATTCAGACTTGCAAACTCCTGACTATTTTCCAAATGAAGCCATGACACTGAAGGTGCTCACTTTTATAAATATTCTAAATATGTTTCTTCCAAAGAAATTATCAACTATGTATTCTATGGTGCCTCAAAGCAGAATGCAGAGTTGAAAACAATGCCTGGCACCCAAGTCTCCACAGATACATGCCTACACGTCTGTGACCACCACTTATCATCTCACCCTCCAAAACTTCCACTTGTGCCACACTAAACTTATTGTTTCTGCAACACCCTATGCAGTGTAACACTTCCATACCTTATCTTTAAAAAGTGTTGCTCTATCCTGAATATCCTTCTACTTCTCTTACGTGTGGAGGACAACACATTTTTCAACATCTGGTTCAAAGGGCAATATCTTTGTGAAGTCATCAGCGTTCTATTGATTTGTTCTCTATGTTGCTGTAGCAATTTCACTTTTTTTAATTATAGAATTTGTCACATGATTTCTTGGTTTGAGGTAATCAATCTGTTCCTCTACTAGCCAATGAGGTCCTCATGGACACATCCAACAAATTTTACTAATGGATTTTTGGAGCTTATGATATGTTAGGTACTAGAGATGCAGAGATAAAGCTCCACATCCCACCTTCAAGATGCTTCTCATCTCACACTGAAGCACACACGCAAACAACTATTCGGAATAACTGCTCTATAAAAGCACTACTCACAGTGCAGCAGAAGGGACACAAAGTCTAACTGGAAGAACAAGGGAAGGAGTCACAAAGGCAGCAGCAATAAAATGAGATTAGTAAGGGGGTCTCTATCCCATCCAGTGACTTGTTTTAGTGCAAATACATTTCAGAGGCATAGAAAAGTATGAGGACATGACACAGCACGATGGTCAGCACCCAGAGGTAGCTTGGTAATGCCAAAATGTAAAGTAACAGGTACAAAATGAAAACAAGTTTTTAAGATTCTTCAAATTTAACTCTTTCCTGTGGTATTAGCAAGGACTGTGACATATACTTTGACATATATATGTGATACCATTACCACAAAGCAGATGCATGGAAAAAAAGACACTTGTTATTTCTCACCTACATGGCAGCTTTTTATTGAATCCTGGGAAAGGTACTTATTTTTACTACCATTCTGTCACTGTTACCAGGTTAGCCCAAGATGGGGCTACCTACCAATAAGACTTACCTTATGCCTAGCGTTACACTTATCTTTGATGAGTATGTCTAACTAGTTATAAGGAAAATTTAATAAGTTTGGAACAGGAGTATCACCAGAGTTGAGGGTCCCACTGACTCATACAGGTTTCTGCAACTCTAGGTAGAGAACCAAAAAAATGAAAAGAAACTAACAAACAAAACCTCTGTTGAGTATAACAGTAACACTTCCTTTCCAGTCCCTCCTGCACAGGACACACAGTCCCTACAGTTTCTTAAAAGCATCACTAGCTATATGAGAGCTATCAAGGAGAAAACCAAGTGTACTCAGTAGCACATATTTAGATACTAAAAAAGGTACAGATTTAGCACCTTAGGTCCTCGGTGCCTGGTAGTTTTTCCCATCAACTTTTCATCATCAATTTCACATTGTTCCAGAAGATCAAGAATATCTTCCTCCTGCAAAAAGTATATTTATAAAATTACAATCACTACCAGACTCTAGAATTTGTCTCAGTTCTTTCAGCTCCATAAAATAATGCCCAAGTACTCCTAAAATTATTCAGTAAAAATTGTTCAGGTCAAAAGCAAAATAAAGCTCCATGGCAAGCTGTGCTTCAGAAACATTTACTAAAATCTGTCAATATAAGTAATGCATAGCTGAATCTGTCATACATTATCACCGTGTACTATTAAAATTTTAGAATATGGTACTTCAATAAAGTACACATTGCACACTAAGTTTTGGAAGTTCACTCTAATTCTCTAGCCTACCATTTCATCAACCTTTCTATACTGATCATAAAATATTAAAATCCCAGCTAGAAAACTAAAGATCGCCTATCTGAAATACGTAAACTATAGGAGAGAAATAACTGTATCATAATAAAAATATAAATAAATGAAGTTTTATTAAATATGTTAACGCTATTAAAAGATTTCAGACTCAATCCAAGGCAGTCACTCTTCACTCAATGGAGTACCAGGGTGGCTACCCCTGGAGCCTTGCTCAGACATACTCGGCAAATGAGCTCACACAGAAGCAAAGCAGGACCAGGGAGATAGCTCAGAGGCATAAGTGTCTGCCTGGAAAGTACAACGTCCTTAGTTTGATGTCCCTGGTACCCAAAACAAAAAGAAGCAAAATAGTTATATTATTTGATTAATGAATTCCATATAATGAAATAAAATTTTAAAAAATACTGTAAGATATTTTTACAGCTTTATAAAAGGTTTCCTTTCTATAGCTATAATAGTGCAGGGGCCGCTCAGTGGAATAAGCACTTCCCTGGCAAGTGCAAGGGCCTGAGTTCAATCCCTGGTTTCACCAAAAAAAAAATAGTGTAAATGCTCTGTGGACATTCTCTTACAGTGTACTAGAGTCATTTTAAAGTCAACCAAAAAGAACTGTAAAAGCATAAACCACCATAGACAATGAAGAAAACAGAATGACAGTTATACTGAAAAAGTATAATTGATTACTTCACTGAGCTCTTCATTCAACCTATAAAAATATCAAAACTATATATTTATGATTTATATTTAAAATTTTCCCTTTACAAAATTTTCAGAAAAAAATCAGAAATCTCACTATAAAAGTTACCACTTATGGAATAAGTATTCTTTATTCAGATCTAAGGAAAGTTAGCTACTAAAATATCAAAAAACCTGTTACGGATTAATGACTAATCCTACAATGAATTCCATGGGTAGTAGCAAGAGACAGCTAAAAATAATCTTAAAGTTCTGCTGCTGTTTATAAGAGTGATCACAACATACAATATTGTACTTTCACTCTAAGAGTTATAAAAAGTCAGATAAACCAAACAAATATATTTTTAAAAATTCAGAGCACCATTTAAAAGTAGTGTAAAGGAATTAAACTCCAGAGAAGGGTAAATTCTTCCTAAGTGGACAGCAACGAGTGGGCACTTTCTGGTCTGGGGTCCTTAGTCAAGTGCGGACACACATGGGTAGAAAGTAAATCTATCACAGACCCAGAAATTCTGCTAGCATGAAGAGAATCCTCCTCAACTGCTCCCTTTAGAAACCATGAGATACCACCAGCTGTTCTAGCCGTCTCTTTTGGCAAACCAGACACAAGGTTCTAGCCCCAAATGAGAGCAAGAAATTCTGCTTTCTGATAAATTAAAGTACACTCTCTATGGTAGGCAAGAGCCATGTTCCTAGCCAGGACTGCAAAACAGTGGTCAAATAAAGAAAGTGGTGTGTTTTGTTGCAACAGATAACTGATAGACCTTTCATTAGGATAAATGAGACAGAGTGGGGAGAGAGAGAGAAGCAGAAGGGAGGGCAGGGACAAGTAGAAAGAGAGAGGGAGACAAAATTTATGTGTGTGTCTTAATTATTCTCATATGCCAGGTCTATGTAGTATCAAAAAAAATATTTCATAATGTTAGTTATAATCCAAAGGAGGAAAGTATCACAAGCTATTATATTAACTCAATGGCTTTCTCCACCCAGTTACATATATAATCTATGCGATAAAGCGTATTATAGTAATATGACACCAAAAGTCTCTATTCCTACATTTGTTCTGTTAGAGATCTTACTGATAAAGTCATCTGATCTGTTATGAAATGTTACCAAATGTTAAAATGAAAAAAACTAAAGTGCATCATTAAAGTAAAAATGTGTGTGCAGGTGTAAGAGCAGCTGCTGTTAAAGGCCTGTCATCCAGGCTCATTCATTCTTCTGTTCCTAAGTATTTATCCTCTCACCTTCATTCTTTTCAAAGGATTGTTCAGCTCTCGCTGGAAGGAAGTTGCTCTGCCTGAAAGAAACGTCTGAAAGGCAACTGCCAGCAAATTCTCATACTTTTCAAGTAGTGTTTTATCTTCAGGAGGATAAATTCGTCTACAATAAAAACAGATAGACCAAATTTGTTAAAAAGAGAAAACTTACTACAGCTCAATTGTTAAGACAGCAGCTCAGATAACCGTTTACCTCTCTCTATGAGAACTATTTTACTAAGAGCTAGAAATAAAGATGAACAATTATGCAAAATTAAAAATTTTTCTGGTGTTACACAAATTAAAGCCTGTCTAGAGAAGTACCATTAAAGAATGTAGTCCTAGAGGATACCTTGTAAGGATTTAGTTGAAAGGGGTGGAAGAAATGGTAATTAGACAAATTGGGCAAACTATGGGAGAGCATTCGGTTGCTAGAGGACAGCGCAGAAGTTCTGACTCACTTCAGTCAGTAAAGTACACAAGCATACAGTATCAGTTATGATCATCTATTTTGGGGTGACATAACAAGAAGGGGGTAAAGATAGGGTGGGACAGATGTGTTCAGGTCACTTCTATGAAAGTGCTATGGCCAGCAAAGAACATCTTACAGGCTAAGGAACTGTGCGCCTGCCCTGGTGCTGAGTCAATGTCAAAGCTTAGGCGGAAGGCAGTATTACCTAGAACACAAGGAACTTACAAGCTCTACTGCTGACCCTTGTCAGGGGTAGTATGGGAAGGGCTCCAGGGCCATACAGTTCACACCCCTGTCTATAGTCTCTGTACCTGGCTCTTTCAAATACTTTCTAATTTTGCCTGGTTTGTGAGCATTTGGGCTTATACAGCAACTTCTATGAATTGGTAAAAAAAAAAAAAAACTAAATTTTTACTGTCTTAAAATATCAGGTACTACTCAGATATAACCTGGTTATAAAGACTTTCAACTGCACCCCAAGGCTAGCTAGCTAGAATGCTCAAGCCAAAATCATTTGCTGACTACGATTTCTATCTTGAAAAATACAAAGCAAAAAGCACATTCACAGGGAAAAAAAATCTTAAAATAAGTGTAAAAGACTAAAGAATGACTTCTCTGACACTTCACGCCTTCAATCTGCACAAAAATGGTAGCATTGTTACCTGTAGTTCCCCATATGTCGGTTTTCGTGTTCTTCTCGTGAAATCTGCTTTCGTACTTGAGCGAGTCTCTCTTTCTAGAAATGAGGAAATTTTACAAATGAAACCT
This sequence comes from Ctenomys sociabilis, assembly GCA_004027165.1. NCBI lineage: Eukaryota > Metazoa > Chordata > Mammalia > Rodentia > Ctenomyidae > Ctenomys > Ctenomys sociabilis. The sequence goes on along the minus strand of PVKA01013837.1, from coordinate 25,890 downwards.
GATAAATGTGTCATTCTATACAAGTGGTAGAAACTCTGCTAAAATGCTCCTGCTTGCCAGAGAATGTAGCTCAATGGGAGTGCTTCTCTGGCACGGACAAGACCCCAAGGTCACTCTCTAGCACTCTCTAGCTCTAAATAAATGAAACAAAATACTCGTACCAACTCTTCTTTCCTCCTCTCCAGCTGGTGCCTCTGCTGTTCCCAGTCTGAGGAACCTGGTAAGAGCCTTTTTATTGAATTTTGTCCATAAAGCCTCCTTTGAGCCTCTGCTTTTTGCTTGGCCAAGTTTTTCCTCTTATCACTGGTCCTAAAACACAAAATGCAAGATTCTAGAATTTTAACAAGTTCTGATAAAGAGAATCTGAGGAAGGGGAAACAGTGCACAATGGTATCAAGATTATTAAACTTACATATCATCTATATTCATGTAATTATCCATAAAATATGATAAGTCAAAGTTTTAAAGATAACAAGATAAACTGGAAGCACTATATATCTTGCAGAGTCAAGCAACCTACTTTCATATTCTATCCTAGCAACTTAGAAGGTCTACAATCTCAGACTGGCCAATCAGCAGCCACATCTGTTTGCTCATCTATTAAATGTTAACAATAATGTTTCCCCTCTTACATCTCTATGAAGATTAATTTGTGTAAACATTAATAAATGATAGACTCTTCCCCTTCCTCCAATGCCACTTATACTAAGCACCCTCATTTACACTGACAGGTCTTCAGTGCATTTTCAGTTATCAATAAAATCCCAGCCTAACAGTCAATCATTTTTGGTCATAAAAATCTATACAGCCTTTCTCATTTTCACTCATAAATATCTATTGATAACTCCTGGATTTTTAAAGAAGTAGTTCTGTGGTGGGTTTATTTTCTGTGCCTCTTTCCTCTCTTTCTTCCATATCTGAGGTCTCTTCTTTACATACTCTCTACAGTTTGTGTCTAGTTGTCTCCCTAAAGCCTCATGCAGTAATGGAGAGAACTTCTAGAGGTTGTGATGAATTCATGATCCAGTAGTAGGATTATGGGTGTGAGTGCTGCTGGGATTATAGGTGTGAGTATTACACATGACCTGGGGCGGAAAGCCTGAATGCAACATAAGGGAGACAGACTTGCTCTCAGGTGCCAATGTTGCCCCAACTCCTCCCTTTGCTTTTGCTGGTTTGCTGTTTTCTGTGGCCATGATCAGCTGCTCTCTCCCATGTGCCACTCTACCTTAGAGCCAGCTGAATATGGACTGAAACCTCCATGAGCTGTGAGTTAAATAAATTTTTCCTTCCTTAATTGTGGGTGTCGGGTATTTTGTCCCAGCAATGAAAAGTAACTGAGGCACCCTTCAATGTGCACTCTTACGTATCATCCTTCTAAAACCAATCAGATACAGGGTGTGCTCTAGCAGAAAAGGAAAACAGCCAATTCTCCTCTCATTCTCAGGTTTAAAAAAAGAAAAAAAAACAGAGTTCTTAGCCTTCCGCTTAGATTTCCATGCTTTTTGTTGTCATTAGTGTGGTAGGATCCACTATGGATAAAAGCAAAGAGAAGCTGATGAGAAGGCTGTTCGACCACTTCTGTTGTAGAGGGAGGCTTGCTTGAGTTTCTATATAGTGCCATTCATCAGAACACTGCAAGGGAATATCAGGCTAAGATGAGACAGGAAAGAATGCTTTTCTGCCACAAATACAGGCCACCTTCACAACTCCAACTGGTAGGAGAGTGCTAAGGAACTGATTCATTCTCTTTTATGACAACATGAGGTTTCAGAAGCAGAGTTCTACAGGTAACCAGAATAAAAGGGAACATTTGAGAAAAGGAACACATCCAAAAACTCAGAAGTCACTCAATGTGGCTAGAGCTATGAATGAATATAAGAAACTCAGCTAACCATAAGGGCTACCAGGATACTGAGTTTCAAATTTAACTTTAGGAGTAAAAAGGAGCATGAATTTTAAAGAGAGAAGGACAATAAAGACTATGCCTTCAGCAGGATGTGCAGTATAGAATGGCTTAGAAAATAAGGAAATAGTGGATGAGAAAATAGGGACATTAGGGTGAGATGCCATTTCGCTGGCAAACATGAAATATGGGGGCCTAAACCAATAAAGAAATCATGAGAATGGAAAAAAGGTATAATGATAGAATATCTTTGGAGGAAGAAAGGATTAACTTTGGTGACAAATTACAACAAGAAAAATGATGAACATCTGATGATTTCAAGACTCCTCATTTAGTGATGGGATGGTTGTGTCACTTTATCAGTGATGACTATAATCTGGCTATTTCCTCATTTAACAGAAGAAAATGCCATGGATTAGGTAACATTTAACGTTTTACATTTTTTTATTCATTTAATTTGGAATGGGCATTTCTATATAACACTAAATTTAAAGACAGGAGAGAAAAGCAAATATTAAAAAGCACTGAAAATGAGAACAACAGAAAAAACAATGGCCAAACATTCACAGAGAAAGGAAGTAAAAATAAGGAAATGAAAGAGGACAAATACATATGGACTGAAATGCTTTGCTCAGATCTATGTGCACATTCACAGCAAACAAATTAGAGAAAGATCCTGACATATCAATAGTGAAACAAGAGTAACAAAACTAAACATGCCGATACATTATGAAATGAACAAAAGCCAAACACACTGAGAATTTTTCTGTTATGATATGGTCTTTTACTAGAAAATAAGTTAATAAGCAATATGATTACTTCTGAAATTCACAAATCAGAACCAAACCAAAGTAAGCCTACATGTAAGGCTACAACACAAGCCTTGAGGCAACAACTATGATTAAGATAATGATATTTTACTTAGAATATTCTCTTCATATGTTGGCCTTTAAAAATACTGTTGCTACAAAAGCTGTGTATTTCAATAAATGCAAGCATAAATGAACACTAATGACTTTCAGTAGTCATACACTAGAATGAAATTTAACCAAAGACCAAAAGATACCACTTACTCAAGTGTTTCAACATCCTCTACTCAACTGTATCCAAATACTGATCTAAGCAGTTTTGTTTGCCCCTTTCAATGACTTTTTAGGGCTCCCTGCCCTGTGATTTTACATGAGGGGCATTTGCAAATAATAGCCTCATATACTCTATGCCCATAATAAAGCCCTGAAAGGTCTATAAACATGCTAAGACTTCCAATTACTGTATTTTTCTATAAAAGTTACATCGAATGAAATATCCTCTCTTACTCTCTCCTTCCCACAAAATAGTATTTAGTCCTTGGTATATGCTGTTCTAGGTATGGCTCAAGGGATAGAAAGAGAGCCAGAAGCAGCACTACCCTCAAGGATCTGAAGGCTAAACAGCTGGTGTTAACATGTGAATAAACACTTAGGGCACAAAAATGCAACCTACAATGTCATGGCAGTTAAGAGCAACAGAACAAAGAAGCAAGCCACATTGCCATATAAAGTCAGGCTTTAGTTCAGTTTTAAAAATAAGTTCATATATGTGTTGTTGATACAAATGTCATGGTTTGGGCATGACCCATCTCTTAATGGTTCATGTGCTGAAATTTGGTCCTCCATTTGAAAATAGTGATAAGTGGCCATATCTTTAGAGGCAGAATCTATGAGTAGGTTTGGGTCAAGGGGCACAGCTCTCATGAATGGGGCAGTTCTCTCAAGGCTGGATTAGGTCACAGGGGAGTAAGCCGGGTCCTCCGGGACTGAGTGAGCTTGCGTGAGCTGCTGCCCCTCATCCTGGTGTCACATATGTACACCCACTTTCCATGTGCACCCACTTTCCTTCTCCTCCCCCACCTTGAGTTGATGTATAACAAAGTGCCCACAGAAGCTAAGTAGACCTAGCACCAGGCACTTGAGTCTCTTGAACTGTGAGCTAAATTCTTTATCAATTTCAGTCTTTGATATTTTGTATTACCGTCAGAAAACACATGAAGACAGCATATAATTCAATGTCATTCATCCTTAAACAAAGAAAGAAACTCTGACAGTAGATACAACATGGGTGAACTTGAACATAGCATGCTAAATAAAATAAGCCAGGAACAAAGGGACAAATGATATGATTCAAAGCTCATAAAAGCTATTACAGTGGATGACAAAGATGAGGAAGGGGAGGAATGGGGAGTTAGGGTTTTATGGAGATAGTGATTGAACTTTGTCAGCTGTAAACAGTTCACATGATGTACACTGGTGACAGCTGTGTGACAATATGCATGTAGATGGTGCCACTCAATGTCCTACTTATAAATGGTTAGAATGGTAAATTTTGTGGTAAACATATCTTACTACAACTAAAAATAATGAATTTGACATTCACCAGAAAGACAAAGGTGAATGAATATTTAAATCAAATGAGATCAAATGCAAAGACATAAAAATGTGGAACAATATCACAAGAGTTTTTATACAAAATCAAACATAGGGGCGGGGGAGATACCTCAGCACTATAAGCACCTGCCTGGCAAGAGCAAGGACCTGGGTTTGATCCCCGGTACCACATCATGCTGCTCCAGCACCTTACATGCACCGTGCAGGTCACTGAAATTCACATGATCACTGAAACTGGGCATGGTAGCACATACTGAGACAAGGGATAGCTATGAGTCTGAGCTGCATAGAGAGACCCTGTCCAAACAAATAGATAAAAGATCTATTTTTTAAAAAAACTGAAAAACCAAAGATAAAGAAAAAGAAGTTATTAGGTTGGAGAAAGATGCAAGGGCCAGCTCAAAAAGTGTCTTAAGTATAATTAAAAGATCAAAAAGAACTTTGCATAAAGGAGTTCACACTTTATATAATAATGTAGAAACTAATCAGAATACCAGTTTATAAACATTGCTTCAAGGGCTGGCTTCCCTCTTTACTTCTCACAATACACACAACAAATCTGTGACCTTGAACATTATGTTCAACTACAATCAATCAATATATGGACATCAATGAAATTGGCATCTCCACCTCCTGGGCCCCTATACACAAATTCTCCATTTAATAGTTCTGCCTGTGTGCCTCAAAGCATCTCAAAACTAGATGGTAAAAACTGAATTCTCTCTTGCTTTCTACCTTACCTAATCATTCCTTTCTGCCTGCAACTTCCTATAATCTTTATCTCAATGAAAGTCATTTTATCAAATGACTTTTTTGCCCAAGCGAAAACCCAACTCAGAATTCCCAGTACTTACTGCAGTGGCAGTGGGCACACAACTCATAATACATGGCTGCTGAGTGATTTGCAAAGCAATAGAGAAGAAGCTGCACAGCAGGATGGAGGTTAGCAAGCAGAAAGAAAATTGATAAAATAGTAGAAGACATACAAAGAAGATCTTAAACTTGAAGAGAAGAATAAATTAACAGTTATGAATTTGACAGAATTCAGTTGATTCTCTATAATAATAAAGAAAATAGAATTCAAACAATCCAGTTTCCTACCCTGGACTTTCATGTGGATAATTTTGCCATTAACTAAGAAAGAAAGTAAAATGGAAAACTAGATGTGGGTGATTATCATTGCCTTTAACAATAAGTTAAGAAAATGAAGGAAAGGAAATGGCATTTATTTTTTATATTTTTATCTTCTAAAATAGTGTAGGTTCTTTAAAAAGAACAAGTAACAAATCAATTAGATTTAGCCATGGTTAGTTTGGAGATATGGGATTATCATTAGCAGAAAAACGATAAATCCAGAAAGAGGAATATGTTTGACATAGAAAATAATTGAACGTTGACTGTATTCAATGTAAGGGCTATCTGAACAGGCACCCCTGTGTATATCTACTTTCTTGCTTGCTTGCTCACTCCATGTTTTCTCAGCACCAACGAGGCTAGAGACATCCAGCAGCCAAGGTCAGATGAGAGCTGCCAAAGAAGTAGAGATTCAGAGTAGGTCAGAGCTAGCAAGAGGCATCTGGTCCATATCTCACTCCACACATACACAGATGGGGACTCTGTTCAGATTCACAAGTGATGCTACAAAAGTAAGTAAAATTAATATGTAAGAAAAGAGAACAGAGACAGGATACAGTGGGGGAGGAAAGTGACCAGAGGAGCAGGGCGTGGTAGCGCAGGCCTGTAATCCCAGCACTCAGGAGGCTGAGGCAGGAGGATTGTTGGTGAGTTCGAGACCAGCCTGAGCTACAAAGTGAGCTTAAGGCCAGCCTGAACTGCATAGCGAGACCCTGTCTCAAAAAGACAAAAAGAAAGAAAAGAAAAAGTGACCAGAGGAAAACAAGAACTAAGAGAAGCAATGGAAAGAAACAGAAGAACACCTGAAGCTGAGTGAACTGAGAGACTCATGTCAAGAGATTAGCAAGAACAAATTCAAATAAGAGTAGTATTAAACACTGCAAATCAGTAGCCCATCATTTAATTCCAAAACAGGGACAAAAAAATTTAATCTAACAAATATTTCCAGAGAAAATAGAGATTCATACAGCTGTGATTATCTTTTCTAGATTGGACTGCATTGTATTGACTATTGTGGAGTATTTCAGAGGAAGAAATCCTCCTTGTTTTCTGAGCACTTTAATAGTTAAGGAAAGGACTGAATTATCACATACCAACACAACATGCCTACACTTTTAATACAAAGAGAACAACTATTACTTGGTTTATGTTTGGACCCTTTGCACTCTCTCTCTGAAGATCCAAAATCCAATGTTTAAAAAAAAAAAAAAAACAATTACCTGAATCTTAACTCAAATTGTATTCATCCAAAGTACAAAGGAATCAACCAAATCCTTCCTCAAAAATATACTGATGGTATAATCTACAAAATAATTTAACAGCTTTTTTTTTAGTGTATTTAAAATAGTACAGGATTTACAGGGTCTCACTACACAGACTGGACTCATAGTGATCCTTTTGTTTTCAGCCTCCCAAGCACTGGGATTATAGGCCCACACCACCATGCCCAGTCTCAATCACCATCTCTGCGCCACCCAGGGATGGGGCCAACATGGCACACCAGGAATCAAACCCCTGCCACTGCACTCTGCCTAAGCAGGCACTTTAATCCACTGAGCTATCTGGCCGGCCCTAATTTAACAGTTTTTAAAACAAAAAAAATCTGTGGTTTTCCTTCCCCAAGAAGTTTTACTTGTGAAGTCAGTAATCTTCTGATAAATTCTATTCAAAATGCAACAAGAGAAGGATAACTAGAAAAGAGATAACTCCAACAATCTGGCTAAAATGAGCATTCACAGGGGATTTCTGGATTCACAGAATAACTACCAAACATTACAATAATCTATAAGAAAATTAACCCCAGAATACTTAGGCAGAAAGAGCCCTAATATTCTGTGTACATTGCTATAATGTGCTCCACAGGGTCAGGCACAGAGAAACTCAAATGCAGTGAGGTGCCTGCAAAACCCTCAGTCTGGAGGACAAAAAAGGCAGTCTACAAAGTAAGCCTCATCCACACGTGCTCTAAATGTCACAATCGGGCACAGACTTGGTGCAACATGCAGAAAGATAGGGAAGGTAAATCCAGCTTTTCATTTGTCTTACACCTAGAAACTTCTCACTCCATTAACTGAATATACTTCACCTTTAAAACACTCACGGGTAACTGCTGAATTGCTAGCTTTGCTGGTGATGCCAAAAGCCAGGCCAAGAAAAATTAAAACAAGATTAAGCATAGGCTTAGCAATAATCATAAACTTTCTGTCAAAATATTACCTAGGTGCATTTTTTGGTTAAATAATCTAAAGTATCTAACACACTGGTATACACTAAATAAGAAAATAACCCTATTCTACATCACTTTCCTTTCTATTTATGTCCTTTTGTTAATTTATAGCATTTTTTAAAATGTATTTTAGTACAGGGTCTACAGGTTCTCACTACACAGCTTGGACTCATAGTGATCCTCCTGTTTTCAGCCTCCCAAATGCTGGGATTACAGGTGCACACCACCATGCCCAGTCTCAGTCTCTCTCAGTATGTTCAGGCAGGCAGGGCCTGCAAGGCATGCCAGAGATCGAACCCCAACCCTTTTACCTAAGCAGAGGCTTCTGTCCACTAAGCTATGTGGCCGGCCCAATACAGCATTTATTTTAGGACAACTGAAATATAAATGCAATTACAATAAGTAGACCTCTCAGCAGGCAAAGAAGAACTCAAATGAAGCCTGATTCTATGATTTTATCTTGACAAATGCTTGTTTTAAATGGTGTTTTTTCATATAGAGCTACTTCTCAATCAGGTACATGCTTGGAAATATCTTTAAAAATTGCCTGGAAACACTTCATGGACTTACCAGTGTTTCTGAGTGACAACTAGAATAAATGAAATCAGAAACTCTCTGAACCTAACTGACATCAGAGGTCCTATAATCTGACACCCTTGCTCTGTTTGAATACTTACAAAACAGACAGCTCTTCACGAATACACACCTACTTATGAAGAGGTTAGTTACACTTCTTATAATTGTCTTTAGTAATGTGCCAAAAGTTTTCTGCACGTAACTATTTTAGTGCTTAAAATCCAATAGCATGTACAATGCCACCAGCCCGAGTCTTCTCTCAAACTGTACTTCACTCTCTAGCCACGCTTTTATAAGATAAAGTTCACCTACACCGTGAACAACTGCATCTCCATTCTGCTTAGTGGAAAGATTTATGAATACAAAAGCAAGAAATCCATGTTTGTGACTTTTTCATTTCCTCTCTATGCTTCAGTATTTATTTTTTCCTTGTAAAAGGAGCAAGAGAAGCTACAGGGTCTTCAACTTCCTATGCTATGGTAAATAATTATACCTCCACTGGCCTCTAACCATAAATATGTAAATACTGCAGGAAAAAAATATTATACAGATGGCAGGAAAGCAGTATATAAAGGTGAAATATTTTTTTTAACCTGTCTAGGTTTAAAGAGTGGAATAAAAAATTCAAAATATAAAAACACAAAAGATTAAAGCAAATTTCATGTATAAGTGATTAGCAATGTCAAATGTCAAAAAAATATTCAAAAGATAGAGGGAAGATTTTACCTGATGTTGAGGAGTTTCAGCGCATTCAGCAGCACGCCCCGTTTTACATCATAGTCTATTTTCTGATCGGTTCCAAAACTTGGAGCTCGATTAATCTGAAATTTACAGAGAGACCATGAGGGCAAGCAAGTGTTGGAGGGTCAGCAGCTGCTCAGTGCCTTCTTTTCCATCTAATGGGATCCCTCAAGGACTCCACAATGAGCCACTATGGCCTGAATCCCACTGTCCAATCTCTGCTGCCCAGCACCAGTCCCCTCTGCCTTCAGCAAAGGCCTTCAGGGTAACATTTTCTGGCACTCTCTCCAGCCACTACCCCATGCCCTGGAGATTCCAAGATGAGCAAAGTTTGAAGGACTTATCTGAACCAAAAGTCGGAAGAAGAATGAAAGTGCTATTCATGTCACCAACACAGTAACAATTATATATATAGCATGTGAAAAATTCAGTGTCCAGTTCTCATTGCTTCATATCTTCCTATGAACTCATCTCCTCTTGCTTAAAAAATATACTCAGTTTCTTTCTAGCTGGCTCAAACAATAACTTATTAATTTCCATATCAAAAGTACTGACTAACTCAGAAGTTAAGCATAAAGGTAGCTGCATTTCTCTAGGAGCATTTCTAACAGTGTAAGTGGTAATGGGAATACAAAGACCCATTTGTGTCTATCCTACTCTTGGATCTTACCTCCAGGAATTCATCTAGGTGAAAAACAAGAAGCCACTTTCTATGTCTTGAAACTCATCATGTAATAGTCCAGCACTTCAAGAGCTGATCTTTCTTAAAGAGGGGTATTACTGATGTAGTGAAAATTAACTGGCTTAGCATATGTTTAAGAGAATTACTTAATTAAATCAGTTGGTTAGGACACTGCTGAGATGTCTGTTGTAGAACACCAACTAACCTCTCAGACTACTGCAACAAAAATGTCTGCTCCTAGTTGTAATTGTGCAAATCTGTCTATACAAAGACAAAACAATTGATAGGGTGCATTCTGTTAACTGGCACCTGAGGAAATGCCACATTACATTGAAAAGGCCATCAAGGACTATTATGTCTAACTACAAATGTAACATAGTTTCCCTTAAGGAAAATTATAAATAGAAGGAAAAATAACAAGAAAAGATCACCCGTCAGTGTATTGTTAACCTTGGATAAACAGCATTCAGATATTCTCTATTCATGTATAACAAAAATTCATCTTATCCTCTACGTGTCTAAATATGGTAGCTGCACTTTATAAGCCAAGTTTTTCTCTTAACAATACATCATGAAAATCTTTCATCATGCCTCATGCTTACAGATTCACAGGACTCCTTTCGTGCAGTTATGTCATGCTGCATTTTAATGTCGTTGTATCTTAGCAGGTGATGAACACACTCTCAGCTTTGTAAAGTGGTATCAGAGAGAAGGAAATCACTGGGAAAATACAAGAACACCTACGGATTCTAGGCCAGTATGAGGAACAGACTGCATCTGTTCCTCTAAGCTCAAAGCATTTCCTATTCCAAGGGACACATTTATTTAAATCCCTGGAATTTGTAATACAATGATATTTCTGCTGCTACTTACAATAAGATTATAAACTAAACCAAACATTTAGAACTGATGATGAAGTGATTCACTGGAATGTTATCTACTCCACAGAATTCTTTGGTATTCCGTCCAAGTTGTAGCTGGGCATTTTGCCAGGTACACCCTTCACCCAGGATAAGTCTCGCTGTAAAACACTAATTCATATCTCTCTTCATAGCTCTCGTAGATTATTCCCTTTACTATCATGTAAAATATCCTATGAAGAAATATACACACATATAACAAATTAAATGCAGACAGACAGTAAAACTTGTTCAACTTTCATGAGAAAAATCAAGAAACAAAATAAGAACCACAAGTAGCTGACAGAGGAAACTGAAAACTAGACAGGCTCCACCCAGCAAAACGCTCCTCTGTGATGTCAGTGGATTCTTCAGTTCTTACTTCCCACCACAGTTCTAGAATACACAAAACCCAGCAGATGCTAGAATTTTTAAGTTTAACCAGCTTGTAAAAATTGCAACGTAGAAATGGTCCAAAACACTTTTACTAGCAAAATGAAGTCACTCAGCTCACACACATATCAAAGCATGCATAACAGCACCTTGGCTCTAACCTGAGCACTAGCCAGGCCACTCACCTAATACTTACCAGCTCCCATGGCCTCTATCCTACCTTAAACATCTCTGTCCAAATGTTCCTTCTGCAAAGACTTTTAAAAAAAAAACTCTCAAACATAAACATAGACATTAGCTCAGGGATGTTAATCACTCTATTGATTGTACTATTTTCTCATTTCCTCTGAACACTTACAACCATGACACACATCTGAGTCTTCACTAGGATCAGACAACTAACTGTTCTGTCCAATTCTATTGGCCCAATGACTCCAACTTAATACACCTTTAATTTGTGGGCACTTAAAATATTGGCAGTACATTCATTCATACTCTATAATTTTCCACTCTAAAAAAATATTCTCTGTGCTTGAAATGTTCTTCAGTTTTGCTACTGCCAATCAATATCTGAAATTACTCTAGTCAGCTAAAACTTGGCACTTTCTCAGAAGTACCTCCTACTTTATTCCACTTGGTGGCGACAAAGGCTTTTAACAATATCCTCTATCAGCATGACTACAGTTTCAGCAGACAGCAGAGCAACACACAAAGCAACATCTAAAAGGGGTAACTTTTAATATATTAAATGGCCATTTTACACAGTTTTTGATTACTGTGGAGTTTTTAATGGTTCTGACTTATCTGGAAACAATGAAAGAGGGAATAAAGAAGGAAGAAGCATGGTATTTTGAGCTTTCAAAAAATAAACAGAATTCAGTCAACTATGTTTAGCAAATTAATGAAAAACTCCAGTAAGCCTTGTTTTTAAAAAGGTAACAAAAACACTTATGAAGTCATTTTTCTCTGCAATCCTTTTAGATTTTCCTCCTGCAAATACCTTCACCGCTTCTCTACCCATCAAGAATTTAAAAAATAAGTAGCAGAGTCAGAGAAAGCAAAGCTAAGCAAAACAGAAAAGGCTACTATAGACAAAGCAGTAAATCTAAAGAAGAAAGTCTCAGAACTTAGGGTAAGATGAATAGCCCAGGTGATGGAAAAAGCAAAGGTTTAGCAAAGTGTTCAGATCTTCTAGGACCAAGGCTGGGCCAAATGTGAACAGTCCACACAGAACCATTATTTGATGGGGAATATAATACGTATCAGTAGATGAGCACATTCTCCCTCCCCTTTCCCATTCTGTCTCTCTCTTTCTCTCCACTAAATGAGAAAGCATTCATTCGCTAATGTTATAAATATAACTTCTAATTTCTAAATCACTAACATAAAAGAAAAAAATTAATTTAAAATAGAAGGTGATAGTGGATTATATCCTCTATCGTCACATTCCTTATATCCAGTAAACATTATTTAGATACGTGCTACTTTCCTGATAATTCCTAAACAATGTTTTAGTGGCCCTCAGAACAAAGCAGAACCCAGTATCAGAGAGCCCCAAGGGAAGTGCTGGAGAGGCACAACTGGACCCCATAGCTTAGGAGGTCCCTTGTGGATAATGAAGTATGACTGGCAGGAAACCCAAAAGTCTTCAACAGCAATTATCTTTATATTCTCACTTTTTTTCATTTTTGTTTAGTGACCTTCTATAAAAATAATGTTGGCAACTGACCTTACTGGGGCTGGGCAGGAGGAGAGCCCCAGGCACAAATAAGGAGAATTTATGCCTAGGGCATTGAATTCAGCTGAATGCTGAGCAATGAACCAACTAGAGCTTCTCTCCTTCCTCTTGGAGCCCAGGGTGCTAAAAGCAGGGCCCCATGCTGAGGAGAGGAAAAGCCTGAAGACCATGAGGAGGCAGACATAAGATCAAGAAAACGATTAAGTAGTTAACTCAGTCATGGCGTCCAGTCTTCCAAAGTCCCAGATCTAAAATTCACTTAATCTGGGAAGAGCAATATCAAAACACATACTGATCCCCAGAAGTTCCAGTCCTTTCATTCCCATCCTCCTCCCACAACTCCATTCAGGCCTCCTCAGAATTAGCTGAGGGGAGCAACTGCACCAAGCACACATTTGTTTCAATCGTAAGAGCTGTAATAACCTCTCTTTTTTATAAAGAGTACCTTACCTCCAGAAGCCATGGCTTTAGTTTTCTATCCAACAAAATGTCAAATCCCAGAACTTCAAAGCAGACACTCTCACTTCCTGGAGGCTGACCAGGTCTGCACATTCGATAGGCATGCAGGACATGAGGTTCTGCCACAATCAGAGTCTTTACCACCAGTTCCTAGGAAGAGTGTGACAAAGAGGTGAAATGCCTTTTTTTCTTTATTTCATTTACATTTGAACAAACATGACCTGAGCCTCCTGGCTTGCTCTGGGCCAGAATGCAGGGCTCCACGCCAACTCGCCCCTGCTACTATGTGTTTATGTCATTCACGTCTTCTGTCTCCATCATCTGTCTTTGGATTTTCACTGACATATCCTATGCAGGTCCTTGGCACTGGATATTCTTTCTTCCTGAAATGTCCTTTCCTCTACTCGTGCTCTGTGATATTCATTAGCATCTTCACTGAGCCCATCTGAACATGACCTGTCAGATGCATTCCTTATAGCATCTTAGGCAGAGCACAGCTGTTTTCTTATTTAATAACAGCCCCATCTCTCGTGCCTACAACAATGTATCAATTTCATAAATGCTTAAAAATATCTGTGAACAAATAAATAAAGTTAAAGTTGATATATGTCCTTTCTATCTACTAAATAGGGAAGAACAGGATTGTGTGTTCACCCCATACAAAAGGAATGGGGACAACAGGAGAGAAAACTTCCAAAGACATCACCTTATTCTGCAATTTGGAACTTCTACTTGGTCCAAGTCTGAAAGGGTTAGCACAATGGGACCTACAGGGGCTGAGTTTCTTCCTATAGTGGTGTTTTTCTAGTTTATAAGATTATGTCTGAGAAAGTAATAATTCCAATTAATGAACTATCAACACTTTCTTTTCACAGATACTACACTCTGAATGTGTTAGTATAAAGTCAGAATAGGTTTCCTAACTATACATTGAAATGGTGCAAAAGTTATATTGTATTATGACTCTAGAACCTTCTGTACAAGTCATTGCTTTTCACTTGTTTGTGAAAGGTCAGATTCCTCATGGGGAGTTGGTATGTGTACACAGTAAGTCTTCATTCTTTTTCACCTCCTTCCCTATGCTTCTCTCCCTTTCCACCATCTCTTGCCCTCTTTTCCTTTTGCAAAAGATCTGCCTCTGTAGCTAACAAATTTTTCTGAAGAAACACATACTATCATTAAGATAATTACTAATGCTAATTTTTAAGTTGTTTTTATTGAAGTTTGAGAACAAAAAATTTACGAAAACTCAAGCAATCTCATTTGTTTTCAATTAAAATACAGCATATTAGTTTTTCAACTTGTACCCTACAAGGACAGGCAGTACAAAAAAGGCAACAAAGAACTTGGCTCTTGGGTCAGATCTGGGTTTGCTCTTTACTTTGATACCTGACACCCAGGCAGCCTCATTTTAGGTTGCTTAAAACTTTAACTCCCGTTTTTCCTGAATGCGAAACATTGAGATTCCACTTAGCACAATGACTATAACAGAATAGAGCAATACATGTTAGCTACTTACCTATTGCTTTGAAACTACCATTTTTCTAGAAGTCAGTCACCTTATAAGTTAGGTCAGACACATATTATACTACCTGGGGTAAAAGCAGCGTTTATCATATAGGAGAGAAAAACCAAGGTGGTCAGTAACTTCATTATCACCCAAAACCAAGTCTGGTGTGTATTAGGAGAGAAATGGAGACATGCCATAAAAGCTTCTGAGAAACCAAATAGGAAGTTTTAAGACATCAAAGTATAAAGTATATGAGAGATAAAAAGCTAATGCTATGGAGATATCTTCAAAACAACTGAAGAGTAGAAAAAATTAAAATTGTCCCCAATATGTGAAACAACACAGACTGGACAGGATAATGGTGAATATTAAATAATATTCACCTATTAAATAATAGGCCTTGATTTACAAATTTGTGTTCTTACTCTATAGAAAACGTGTTTTTAGACAGTAAGAGCAAAACTACAAATAGACGTGAAAATCAGGAACAATACAACCAAACACAAATGAAATTCTATTGCTTTTGAGCACTTACAACACAGTATCCTTCTAAAATATGATCTATGTGTTTCTATTAAGAATATAAACAACGTTCAGTACGAATAATTTTATGAGTCATTCTACTCATTTCCATTTCCATGGCCTAATAGTTTATGGGTCTCTTATTTCTTCTTAACCAACAGCAAGCATACAACTCTTCTCATTTCAGTTAAAATGTGACTTCTCTCCATAGGGGAGCAAAGGGTGTTGTGTAACCCAGACAAACAGAATAGTTAAACAATGTAGATGGAGGGCTGGGGAGACGGCTCAGTGGAATAAGTGCTTCCCTGGCAAGCACAGGGGCCTGAATTCAATCCCTGGTTCCATCAAAAAAAAATAAGAATGTAGATGGATGGATGGATGGATGGGCGGACGGACAGACAGATGGACAGAAGAAATGGTTATTTTTTAGAGGAATTACCCAAAAAAGGTTAGAAGGAGAAAAAAAGTTTAATTCATTAAATTTTTAAAATAAAATATTAAGTATTTGTTAGCTAATTACTTTCGCTCTCTCCTCCTGTAATTCTATTTTATTCCATTGATTCACCTTAAAGATATCAACAGAAAGTACACCAATTCTTTAAATTTTCAGATAATTATATAAATGTATACAAACTGATAAAATAATTTCAATAGAATATTTGGAAAAGTTAATTATTCCAACATTTATGGATTAATATGCATTCTAACTAATGTAAGCAAGAATGATGCAAAGCTCACCCGTTTACAAATGAGAGCATGAAATGCGTCCTAACTTAATAGGCCCACACTGACCATTTTTAGGTCACATGTAAAAACTAGGCTTTAGGCTGCAGCAGAAAAGTTCAGTTATTGTTAGTCTGGATTATATACCACCCTTTGCCTCCCCTATGGAGGGAATAACATGCAAACCAATGGCTTGGAGCAAGATAACTCTGATTTTTCTGATTCTCTCTACACATCCTTCCCGAAGGCACCCAAATAGGTTCCACATGTTCACAAAGAATCAAGCAAAGGAAGAAACTGATAACAGAAAAAAAAAAAAAAAAAATCAAGACTGTCAGAGGCTATGTAAATTTTTTTTGGTACCACTGAACTAATTTAAGGACTTATTCACTGAATCATCTAGGTTTCCATAAATAAGTTTCTGCCCAACAATAACAAATTTCTTGCCAGTGAGGTAACTAGCAATCAAAAGTGCCTGCTTAGGCAAGCTTAGGCAAGTGTGCAGGGACCACAGTTTGATCCCCAGCACCACATGCTATGCCAGCCCCACCCCCAAGGGTGGGCTGAGGGGCCACCAAAAAAATTTCACCATCTGGCTGTTTCTGCCCCACTAGGATAGTACAGTATCATTTTGGGGACAATCTCTGAAATCAGCTTTGATGAATTAGATAAATAAATGTGCATCTGTGCAATGAAATTTCTAATTGAAACTTATTTAGTCTTCCAGGAACATATAATGGCAGATTAAAAAATTGGTAGGCATCTGGCAAAATTCCAGATGACTGATGTTTATGTTTCTTAAATTCAATCTGAATCCACGAATATGTTCCATTAATCAACCAGCAAAATGAGTCACACTGAACAAGGTCACCGACAGGCTGACTTTGTCCAACAGCACCCCTATTTGGACCTCATCCTCTGCATAGTTTCCAGAACTCCCTACCATCCTCTCTCTAGATCACCACACTCCTTCCTTCTCTGACACCTATGGACCTGTGCATTTACAGCCAGTGCTATGGAAAGGTGGACTGATCAACCAAGGCAACAGCCAACTATAGAACAATTTAATGATCCTGATTTTTCTGATTCTCTTGATGACAGAAAACCAAATCAAACCAACTCTGAATTTCCATGGCCTTCTTCCAAGATTTATTTTATATTATATTTTATGTATCCCTGAAAGAAAGCTAAATTGAATTGTATGGTCCTAATAATATTAAGTATTTTCAACAGACATACTTACTTAACTTATATCTTATTTAAATACTTCCATGAAACTGATATAGGGTATACTCTGCCATTTATCTTTCCATCTAGTTTCACTCTGATTGTCACAATTTGGAACTTCCTCCTGGCATGGCTTTATCAGCTGCATGCCAAACACTCACTCTCCATTATCTCCTTGACCATTTTCCCAAGGCAGCTCTTCAAATTCAACACAACTACCGTGGAACTCAACACCATAGCCTAATAAACTTCAAAAGCCCCAACTCAATTGTCAGTCTTTCCAGAAAGACCCTTCTAACCATCCATATGTGGCCCTCCTCTGCGTTCCGCAGAACCCAGTGCATGCCTACCCTACATTTCATGGACAATTCCTTCTGGCATGTTTTACTACCAGACTAAGTTTTTAGAAGATCAGAGGTGTGTCTTCTACATCTTTTATGTACCAACCCAAGACATGCTCCTGTTATCTGATAAATGTATGAACAACAAATAAGCAAACAAAACATTTTTTAACTTCAAAACCAAGTACTATACCTTAAGTTCCTTCCTACTCTATTTCTGAGAATGCCACACTCATTCTCCCTACCATTCTAGCTTGCAGAGGGGCCTCTGTCATTCTTCACCCTGGACATTCAGTTAATCTCACTACTTACCATGGTGTCACCCAGTTTACTAACAGTCCACTTCAGATCATTCTTTTCACTTCAGCTATAAGAGCCTCTTGCAAGACCTAGTCCTGGCCTTTGCTTTAATGTATCATTCATTTATTCTCAAATTTCTCTTTTAAAATTGATGGCTTTTTGGTCATCTTTCTCTCTTCATTAAAAAAATGGATGAGTCCCCTTGGGTTTAATTTTCAGGCCTAGACTCTGTCGCCAGATAACTTTTAGCACAGGTGCTCATAATCCTTCCAAGTAATGTACATGACCATCTGAGCCACCTGCCCCAGTTCTCACCCCCAAGGCCTTTACTTAGGCTTCCATTTTCCCCTGAAATCCTGCTCCTCCTAGCAGCAAAAATGCTTTTCATTAAGATCGATCATGAGGACTGCTTCTTTCATAAAAATGTCCATTTTCTGCCCACACTAATGGCATCTGTTCTTTATTTAGAATATTTGATGGCATTTTAAAATGAGGCTAAGTAAACATAGTTACAATTGTGAAATGGGGTAATCTTACTGAAATATCACTCCAAAACTTAGCGACATCATGGTGATTTTCTTGCAAAAATTCAGTGAACCACTTAATGGAACGTTTGCTGCCTTTGTCTTCGGTTTCATCCCGCTCAAATCGCTCATTATGCTTGTTCACAGAGTAGTTGGTCAGGTGCATGTATAACTGGGTCTGCAACAAGCAAGCACCAAAGCTGTTAGCACCTACGAGATTCCACAGCTTTACGGGCTCACAGAAAATAAGGGATTCAAACACTAACAAGTTTAAGGTTGAAATGTTAGACACTGACTATCTCATTCATGATTATTCAGTTTTCAAGTAAAGTGGAATGACAGATTTTCTTTGAAAGGCCTGAGAATGTAACTATAGAATCACCTTAAGTACTATTCACAATACTACCATTAAAAATAACAAACAAATATGAATATAGAAAGTAATTATATTAAAATATGATACTATGTATTGCTAAGCAAGAAAAATGCATCAAGTTTATTATTGTTTTTTATGTTTTGGGCCCTCTCAATTCACACTCAAATTTGTTTAAAGGAAGGAATTTTGTAAGAAAGTCTTCCACATCTTTTAAAAGAAACATAAAAACATGACATCCCAAAAGGCCAGACTGCCAAGCCCGGCACTCCACTTGGCACTGGCTGGGAGGCCACTTAACCTGAAGGACCAGCCAGAGGGAAGGTACTACTAAATGCTGTACAGATCTCTGAATGCTTAACAGTCAATGAATCAAGCTCCATATCCTTACAATCAGTCTCTCTTTATTCTTTTTTTTCCCTTGCTTTTTTGAGACAGGGTCTTGTTACATACCTCAAACTAGACTTCAACTCACTCTAGCCTAAGTTAGCCTGAGCTCACAGCAATCTTCCTGCCTTAGCCTCCCCCGTGCTGGAATTACAGGTACACCCCACCGTGCCCTATTCTAGTCTCTCTATCTTTAAATTTGTTGATACAGTTTTTTTTAAATAAACTTGAAAATAACCAAACATTTTAAATTTATATATATATATATATATATATATAGTCAATTAATATATATCTAATGGTTCCTTATCAAAGTAGCACAAATATTTCTCAACTTTATCTTTAATTGCTACCCTTCTCATAATCCTTCTCCGAGATTACACTGGATAAAACATTGTATTAGATTGAATATGAGGGGTCAGGGAGATGACTCAGTAGAATAAGCGCTTGCCTGGCAATCTCAAGGGTCTGAGTTCAATCCCCAGTTCTGCCAAAAAAAAATTAGATTGAATATGTATTTCATCCACCTGATTATTCTGATTTAATAACAACTGCATTGAAGTTTTACTTTATTTTTATTAGACCTATAGTAATAAAATTGTAGAATAAGCAGAAATGATGATAGTGTTACATTCAGTTGAAAAGTCCATTTGCTTAGCACTAATGAAGAACATATTTATTTCCTAAATGATATTTAAGGAGCAGCTACAGAAGTAAAGGAATATATGAACCATATAATAACCTGAAAAGTATCAAAATAATATAACTCATAGCCTTGTCTGCCTGTCAGTATGCAGACTCAGCACAATAAACTGGTACATACAGAAATTTTCAAGGGTTAGACAAGTACGACATGGCAGGGGGAAAAAAAGAACATTACCTTTCAACCTTTGAAACTCCATCTTATATGTTTAGCTTAAGCATCTCTAATTCTCAAAGAAGTGCACCACTCATTAGAGAATATGCTTACCGTCTTAAAAATCAGAAACACAAAGAAAAAACAGGTAGTAATTTGCTGCTCAAAATCAACCAGTGAAAACATTTTATTTTGCTGTGGCTTTTTCCAACTCTTCTTTCTTAAAATTACCTTTTATATAATTGAGGTATCTATTTGAATAAACGGCTGTATTTCACTTTATAATTTTTTCATTCATCATTTTAGGAACTCAACCACAAAAATGTAGAAACAGACATGGAACTTAGGTAACAGAACATCTTTTTCCCTATGCATGTAAAAACCAAGGCCAGAAGTTTGACTCAAGAGTGTTTGGCAAAATGACACATGGAAGTCACAAGTCTCTTCTCCCCATCTCTCATGATTTCTTAGTCCAGTGTACTTCAGCAAGTTAAGGACAGGACAGGAAGTGGGGGAGAGAGACATATCTATGCATATAAGCAGGGTGGTTTGGATAATCGCACTGTATTTCTGCTGGTCTATGTAAAGGAACATGTAATGCTTTATTTTTTTTGTCTTCTTTTTTCAATTTTTATCCTTTTTCTCTCTTCTTAATTTCTTGTATTTTTTTGTTATTATTTTTTTATTTTATTCTTTCTTCTTCCAGTTTAGATGCATGTATCTGGTAATCTGAATAACTAATCTGAAGGCAATGCTATGCAATACAACCAATACTGTTTAATTCATATTATTGTGTTTAATGAAGTTCTGGATCATTTGCCTTTTTTTTTTGTTTTAATACTATTTTATAATCTTTAAAAAGATAAAAATGTTTAAAAGATTAGTACATAAGAATGAAGCTATCTCCATAGCCTACACCTGCTGTTTTACACAAAGCTAACTAAAAAGCCAGACTTTCCATGAGGAGCTGAACACTATTATTAGACAGTTACTTTAATTTCTCTCATAGTCCTTTCCATATACAGCCATGGCTTACAGATATGTGCTGAAAACCTATCCTTATGTTTTAGTACCCAGAGGTATCTTTTCCTAATTAGCCTGCCTAAATCAAGATATTCTTGTTGCTTTCAGAAAGTCTCCTATAAGTTAGAAGCAGTCATGTTCATGCACATGATTCCAGACCATAAAAACTTATACTCTAAGAGGAGATATTTAACCAATGAATGAAAGAATTCTGGTGTCACTTACCAAATTGGACTCATTAGGTGGAATATACTTCTCTGTTCCCATACGCACAAGGCCATCATGGTAAAGAAATATTTTTAGTGGATCACATGATGTTACCAGAATATAAATTCGTAAATCAAACTTGTAACCTTCCATTAGGAAAGGCTTTTCAATGTATTCTTGAACAATTAAATGATCCTGAGATGGAAGCTTATCCCCATTTCTTATCAAAGAAATCCTAAATGTAAAGAAAAGAAAAAAGAAAAAGTCAACCTGGAAATGTCTAAAAAGTTCTCTGTATACTCACTAAAAAGGAAAACGGCACCATGAGAAGTTGCAAAAGTCCAGCCTTTCACAAAAATAATGAATAGCAAAAAAAAATTCCACTTTTTGGACTCATACACACAGCTAAACATCTGCAATAGCCAGAACACAATTAATCAAGAAAAAAAAGATGGATCTGTATTTAAATTTTTAAAAACTCTGGCATTCTAAGTTACTCTCATTCTACCACTAAAACCCAGCTCAGCAGTGGCCATGAACTATACCAGCTCATGAGAGCACAGAATGTGCTTCTTTCTTGTGGTTGGATTCCCAGCATGCCATGCTAACCCCGCCCCAGGGGTGTGCTGAGACAGAGATAGAGACTGGGCGTGGTGCTTGGGAGACTGAAAAAAGGAGAATCAATAAGTCGAATTTGTGTAGTGAGACTGTAGACCCTGCACCCTGTAGACCCTGTAGAAAGTGTATAAAAAAATACATACATACATACATAAAATTAAAAAGAGAAAAAGAAGTCAACATTGAAAAACTGATAAATAATCACACTTATTTTTAGATGAGATCGGGTGTGTTCAGGGTGGTATGGCCATAGACACACGCTTATTTTTAAACTACCAAACCATAATCAAAAATAATATATGATTACATTATTACATTATGCTTAAAAGGTAAAGCAAATTTCTTGGACAATAACGTAACCTGCTAGTAACCATTTCTACATTTTTTTATTCCACAGGATTTTAAATCAAAATGGTTCAAGTATATTTTATATTAAAAGACATATAACATCTTCTTTGAAAATGTGCACTGCAAAAAACTAAACATAAGTGAGCAAAACAAAACAAGAATTTTAAGCTCTGTTCTCGACTAACATTTCCAGTTCTTGGCACTACCTTAACGATGTGCTCTATTTTATTTTAAATCTAATTACCATGGCTACATAAAGAAAAATAATTATAAACCAAAGAACACATATATTTTGCTGGAAGAATTTTAGCTATAAAAAGTAACTCCCTTTCTGTTTCCCCAAGTTAACTTAGCTCTACTATAGCAATTTATTTCATTCCCCAAACATATTAAAAGTATTGTTTATGAAATTTGAAAATAGCTTTGCTTCTCTTATAGTTTTATCTCCTATTAAATAAAATCTCACAACCTATTGATTTAATTTTTAAACTTATTTACTGAAGCCTGTGAGACAAGTTAAAAGTATAGGGTGCATTAAAGAGTCAGCCAAAAATGCAGTAGCAAAAAAACTTACTATTTTTTCATAACAGTACCCAATTGGCATAATTATGCACTTATTCTTTTCTTCCTATTTTTAAATTGCTTGTGCTTTCCAAGTCAAAATAAACCTACCCATGACCCATTGCTCCATTGGCAGGTTTTACTATAAAGGTTTTCTGCTTCCGTTTTTTCTTCAATTCTTTCACGTAGTTCTGAAACTGAGTATACTCAGAAGGGAAGATCCATGTTCGTGGAACAAAGGTATAATCCAGAGGAAGAGACTTGATCATTCTGTAAAACAGAGATAATCTGAAGGACAATTTCTACTCAGACTTCACAAATTTTATTTCCTTGAGCTAGTGATACTACATAGATTTAAATTCCCTCCATTTATTCATTTATTTTTAATTTTATTTATCTATCTATTTGTTACAGACTCTCACTAAACAGCTCGTAGTGATCCCCCTGTCTCAGGCTCCCCCAGCACTGGGGTCACGGCATGCACCACCATGCCTGGTTTTCATGGCTGACACAGCACACCCTTCCTGGGCCAGCACAACATGCAACACCAGAGATTGAACCTGGGTCCTTGCACTTACCAGGCAGCGCTTAGACCACTGAGATATCTCTCCAGCCCTTGTTCATTTACTGATTCAGTCAACAAATGTCTATTTACTAATAAGACCCTGCTTAAACACCTACTATGTACTACATACTAGACACTTAGAATACATCAGCTGGAAAAAAAAAAAAATCAGACAAAAATCTCTACCCTAGGCTGGAGAGATAGCTCGGCAGCATAAGCACCTGCCTGGCAAGCACAAGGACCCTGTGCCACATGCCATGCTGACCCTGAACTTGGTATGGTGGTGCATGCCTGCAATGCCAGTGCTGGGGAGGCTGAGACAGGAGGGTTACTACATGTCCAAACTGCGAGACTCTTTATCAAAAAAAAAATTTTTTAAAGAAAAATTTGTGCCCTGTTAAGAATTAATTCACATATTGCTACACTGCAATGATCTGGCTATACACTGTGCCTGACACTAGTTATACCAAAATAAATTAGTGTGGTCTCTACGCCCAAGGAATTCACAAACAGGCTATTAATTACCCATGTGACAAATACACAGCAGGGAATGCCAGGTAACCTGCAGAGGAATCATTACCTCAGTCTCGTGTGTGGGTTAGGGAATGGGGCACATACGTTTCAAGGCCAAGTGCTATTTCTATTTTGTCTTCTTTTTTTTTTTTGGTGGGCCCAGGGATTGAACTCAGGCCCTTGCACTTGCCAGGGAAGCATTTATTCTACTGAGCCAATTCCCCAACCCTATTTTCTCTTTAAACATGACTTTAGGGTTTCTGGGTCATCCTGTCAAAGCAGCCTGTAACTCTCTTTTATGGCACTGCCTTCAGGAATAAAACTGTCTTTTTTAAGAAAATCACGTGAAAACTTGTGCTGGTGCGCACAGCTGGCCCTTATACAGACTACTACACAGATAGTTGCGTAACAACATATGCCTTGCAGTTCCTATAAAGTAGGCTGCCTACTTGATGCATAATTTATGGATAATACTAGATATAGAATGCTTATTCTTGATAAGCCCCACATGTTAATCATTTTGTGTATACTGATTCTCCACAAACTGAATGATGAAAAACTTAAAATAATGGCGATTAAAAATTAAAATAAAATAATGGCAATTGTGAAAAATATGACTACTTCAAAAGAAGTTTTTCTAAATGTGCAAATCGTTCACAGATGAACAGACACTGACTCCAAACAGGACTGATAAAAGTGCAAACAGAATCATAGTGTACACTATGCACAGAAGTACAGTCTAATTTCCAAGACTTGGAACATGGCTTGGGTTACGCAACTGAAGATTCACGTAGTTTCATGCTTTCTGTGCTCTATCAGTTCGTTCAAAAGCTATATTACAAATAGGAAATGGAAAATAACTACCAACTTCTTTCTCATCTACACTAAGGCTACAAACAAAATAATCTTAGTACAAATAGTGTAACACTGAATGGTTTCAGAATCATAAACCAAAAAAAAGAAACACAGTTAACAGTGCTAATGCTTGTTTTCCTTTCCAACACTTTAAAAATATTTATAATATTTACAATGATATAAAATTATATCAGACTACAACTTTAACTTAAAAATAGATTTTTAAAACTAATCACATTGCATTTAAGAATGCTATCATGCTTTGACATTATTTCTGGCAAAAAAAAATTAGTACACATGTTTTTATTGTGTGTATTTTATTCCATTTAGGTAATCTACCTTAAAAAGAAATATGCAGGGTGAGGGATTTAGCTCAGTGGCACAAATGCCTGCCTGGCAAGCACAGGCCCTGAGTTTAATTCCTGGTCCATAAAAAAAGAAATATGCAGTTTTAGCTAGGAATTTGGCAGTCAGATACTTTCTGGTTTATCACAAATTTACTAAATGATATTAAATAACTAGTTAACTATTTTTATTACTAGGGCAGAATACCTTTTCCTTCTAGAAAAAGATTTCTTCCTAAAGGACAGTTCCAGGAATTGTAAGGAATGAGAAACTGCCTACCAGCTGACCTCTTACAATCATATAAACTATTCTCTAAAATAGTAGCCAGAAAGGATCTTCCCACAATGCACGACTGGTCAAATGCTACTATTCTGCCTCCCATATGGCCTTCCCAATAAAGTCTATAATGCTGATCGGCACCCTTCCCCCATCTTGCCCCACTCCCTGTCCAGCTCTCTCTACTCCAACTGCACTTAGCATTTTTCAATGACTTGATTATTTGATGAGGTAGGTCCCTTTTTCGCTAAAGCTCACTCTTTTCCAAGTAACCCTGAAATCACACTACTTGTATCTACATACCCGAGACAGAAACCCAAGAGTCAACCCACAGACTTCTGCCTTGCCTACTCTTAATTCTCACATCACAGCACTTTTCAAATCCTATCAATTCTATCTTTCAGATTTATTCCCTTGTCCACTTCCACTATCCCATTTTTGGCAAGTTAGACATTTGTTACTTCCTACAAGGACTTAGATAATCATCTCCTCAAAAACTTTCTCCCTCTAGTTCCACCACCCATGAATTTTCTATCCACAGTGCCACAATTTTCTAAAACATTTCCTGTTTGAGGACATTCAAAACCTGTATTTCTCTCAGGGGTGTGTGTGTGTGTGTGTGTGTGTGTGTGTGTGTG
>PVKA01013836.1:0-53972 GCA_004027165.1 Ctenomys sociabilis | reverse complement strand
CAAAGGAACAAAATAAAACAACTCTCCTCACCCACCCCCCACCCCCAGCCTCCAGGCTTTCTGTGCTCTTTGCCTATTGGTAAGTTCCTTTTACCACCCATGTCACTGACCCTCTGTAATTGTCTGAAAGGACAGTTTTGGCTGAAATTGGCTGATTAGCTCAGTGTGTGTGTGGAATGAACTCAGGCTGCCAGGAGGAAAGGAGCAGGCCATGTCACGGCTCTCCTCACCCTGCTCGCTGTAGTCCCCCAGCAGCGCACAGGGTCTCTGTGGGGGCATCTCTCCACCTGCATATTCCTTTCCCCTTCTCACTCCCACAGAAGCACTTGCCAGGAGCGACCCCACTGACGCTCTCTGCAGACCTTCCCAACTGCATGGCAGTGGCCCAGTGCCCTCAGACTGTTATCTGAGGAAGGGTGTTCATTGCTTTTCTAAGACAAGGTCTCACCATGCCTTGCAAATTAGCCTTGAACTCGCGGGGAGCCTCCCACCTCAGCTTCCTGAGTGCTGGGATTACAGATGTGCACCACCACCCCAAGCTCCCTAAAATTTTAAGGAAGGCGGAACCTTCCTGGCACCAGCATGGTCTTCCTTGCCATCACCACGTTATTCCCCATCCTCTGCCCAGGAGGGGAAGGACCCTTGGGTGAAAGCTTCCCCACTCCTCACCCTCAGCTGGGCTCAAGACCCAGACAACTATCAATACAGAACAGAAATTGGGAAAGGTCCCACTGGACCTCGACCATGGCAGGGCCCGGGGTGCCAGCAGCCACCAAGGGGGACCTTCAAGCTCAGCCCAGGCCACGAGCATCTCTTGTCCCACCCTGTTTCTGTCCATCCTTCAGCTCCTGACCCCTTCCTGCCCCTTGCTTTCTCTCCTGCACTTTCTCTGCCTCCTGTGCCCATGTTGCTCTGATTTATGTCTTTTCCGTCTGTCTTGCCCTCTGGCCTGACGTCTTTCTATGACTTTCCAATGTCTGTCACATGCTTTTTGGTTTTTCTGTCACAGTCTTCTTAATTCTGTAGCACCTCCCTTCACTGCAAGTTCTGCCTGTTTCTCTACACAAAGTACTGCATGCTCTGGTTCCCAGCCAGGGATGGTAGCTATAATCCCACACTTGGGAGGCTGGGGAAGGGTTATCATCACGGAATTCACAGTGAGTTCATGGCTGGCCTGGATGGCTCCGCTTCTCCAGACGCCCCCCCCAGAACAGACCACCCTGTCTTCCCAGCTTCTCCCCCACCTAGTCTCACCTCTGCCCAGCACCTCTCTCTCCCGACAGGCTCCCCAAAGCCAGCCTCCCCTGGCCCCTTGGTGCAATCCCTCTGCAGGGCTTACCCAGGAGGCAGCAGCACAGGCAGCTCAGGAGCACCCAGGGGTCCCTGGCCCGCGGTGCCACCCCCATGCTCCTCCACACAGTCCTCGGCTACGGCTGCACGGCACAGAAGTGGCAGCGTGAGGAGTGAAGAGCGGCTGTCCCTGCCACCTGCCACCTCTCAGGTGTGTGCTCTGCAGGGTGGCAAGCACTAGGGAGGAGGACAAAGGAGGGCGGTGCCCATGCCAATCACCCAGCCAGGTTTTCCTCTCTCCCTCCCCTCCCTCTCCCCACCAGGAAAAAGTCCTGATACACCCATTGCTCTGCTCCAGTCCACACTGGCTGGGCTTAAGGTGGGAGGGGAGAGAAGCCCCCCACACACACACACACCCTCAAGCATGGCCCTGAGCCTGGCCTTCAACCCCAGATGGCCACAGATGTAGCAGGAGAGGCTCAGTCCCCTCAAGACAGAAGCAGGGAGAAGGCAAAGATGAGGGCCTCGAGGTGAGGGTGGGCTGTGTGAACAGGGGGCAAGACCTATAGATACCCTAAAGAAAAGGCAGGCGGAGTCAGGCCTGGCAATGCACACCTGCAATCCCAGCACTTGGGAGGCTGAGGCAGAAGGATTATCACAAGGTTAAGGATTGTCACTCTGAGTTACATAGTAAATTCGAAACCAGCCTGAACTAGAGATCCAAGGTGGACATTTGGGTTATTTACAGTTGTCCTTACAAGTAAGGCAGAGATGACAGTCTTTTGTATTCAAAGCAGTTCATTTTCTTGAGCAAGAATCAGGCCTGCGGTGTGTCCTTTCCAACAGGAAGTTATTGAACATGAATGAGCTTAGCATATAACGCTTTTCCTTGACACTTGGGGTCCATTAAGTCTGTTCATGTTAGCCAGGTGTGGTGGTGCATGCCTATAATCCCAACACTCAGGAGGCTGAGGCAGGAGGATTGTTGTGAGTTCAAGACCAGCCTTGGCTACAAAGTAAGTTCAAGGCCAGCCTGAACCATATAGTGAGACCCTGACTCGAAAAGACCAAAACAAAAAAAGAAAAGAAAAAGAAAAAACAAGGTCTGTTGATGTTGACAGTCTAATGATAGAGGTGAAATCGAGAGCTCAATGACACAAGGACTTAGGTGATGTAAATAGGTGACATAAAAATGAAAAGTGGATTAAGGACTCTGTCAGTGGTTTGGAAAATGGGTAAAGCCCCCAGAACTCCTTCCTTCCTGGGGACCTCCTGGCCTCTACCCATGGCTAATTACCAGGAGTCAGATTTGAATACCCGCATCCTGATTCTTAGACCTGGTGAATATGCTACTTGAGATGGCAATCCAGGAAGAATTTGATTTTGCCTTTGTTTTGTTTGGTGGTCTCCCTTGAACTCAAGGTGATCCTTCTGCCTCAGCTTCCACACTGTGGAAGAACAGCGGGTGACCGTGTCACATGGTGCTGTCCCTGGAAATGCCCTAAACACCTGCCCGTGTCGCCAAGGAGTCACTGGTCACACTGAGGGATGCAGGAAGGGCCTGACAGCCAGCTCCTCACTCTCCAGTCTGACCCCAGAGGCTCTGCTGAAGGGAGGAAGGGGGCCCAACTCAGGCACCGGCCGCCCTGCCTCCTTGCAGTTGCAGCTGCAGACTCCTTGGAAAGCTCTCTCCCAGGCCCTGGCTCCCACCCCACTCTGCGCAGACAGGCAGGTCTAGGCCAGCACTGGCTCTGGCTGAGAGATCCCGGGTCAGAACGAACTGCCCCAGAAGGTGCCAGGTTTCATGAACGGCTGGGACCTGGGAGTCCCCAAATGAGCAGGCAGCTGACCCCCGAGCCCTGTGTCCCTGAAGATTAGTCTGCCTGCCCTGGGCCAGCTTTGCCCTCTGCCTGGGGTGGCCCATGCTCAGGGACCATGTAGCAGCTGGGTGTTGTCTTCGTCGTCCTTGGAAGACCTGGCCTGTAGGGAGGGCCCTGGCTGTCAGGAAGCCACCCACGCTGAGCCCTTGCCCTCAGAGTAGAGATGCTAGGGGCTGGGGATATGGCTCAGTAGAATAAGCACTTGCCTGGCAAGTGCAAGGGCCTGAGTTCAAGCCCCGGTTCTGCCAAAAAAGAGTAGAGATGCTGTGTTCGCCCAATGTATTCAGACCACAAAACCCAGTGTGTGTCCTTTGTGTACATTTGAAGCACAACACTGACTTCTGTGGCCCTTTGGGGACCTTAAGTATAGCCTGACATCAGATAAATGCAAGGGATGATCAAAGTAGGATGTGAACATTTATGCTTTAAAAAAAAAAAGAATAAATAAATAAACTATTATGGTACAATCTACTTTCCAGGACCCCTTCTGTCCCTTTTCAACAGAAACTTGCTTTCTTTCAATAAATTCTTCCTACTCTTTAAAAATAAGTAAATAATAAGTTGTTATACTAAAAAAAAACACGCTTCTCTTCCTTTCTCCCTCCCTGGACATCTTGACGGCTGCTCTGGCTGAGGGCCGTCCGCACCTAAGGCAGAAAGATGGTGGCCGCAAAGAAGATGAAAAAATCTCTGGAGTCCATCAACTCTAGGCTCCAACTTGTTATGAAAAGTGTAAAATACGTGCTGGGGTACAAGCAGTCGCTGAAGATGATCAGGCAGGGCACAGCAAAATTGGTCATCCTTGCCAACAACTGTCCAGGGGCCTTGAGATAGAGGACTATGTCGTGTTGGCCAAAACTGGTGTCCACCAATACAGCGGCAGTAATATTGAACTGGGCATGGCACGTGGAAAATACTACAGAGTACGCACACTGGCAGTCACTGGTCCAGGTGATTCTTTTTTTTTTTTTTTTTTTTGTCTTTTTGAGACAGGGTCTCACTATGCAGTTCAGGCTGGCCTTAAACTCACTTTGTAGCCTCAGGCTGGTCTCAAACTCACAACAATCCTCCTGCCTCAGCCTCCCGAGTGCTGGGATTACAGGCCTGCGCCACCACGCCCAGATTAGTCCAGGTGATTCTGATAGCATTAAAAGCTTGCCAGAACAGACTGGTGAAAAATAAACCAAGCAGAATTTTTCATTAATAAAACCTGCCACAGCTTGAAAAAACAAAACCAAACGCGCTTCTCTGGATGCTATTTCCTTTTTCAAAGGCAGTCACCCCATTGTCTTGCCACTTTCTGAAGCAGTCCTGGAAGTCCCCTTTCCTCAGTGCCTTATAATCTGTCATAAAAAAATATGGTGAGCACTGCTGCAGAGAGCCCTGCAACAGAGAAGCAGGCTCGTGACAACATGGCACTATTTCCCCATCTGCCTTATTCACCAGATCTGGCACCACACAAGCTCTGGCTCCTCCCCAAAGTCAAAATGACTATAAAAAGGATGTGTTTCGAATCCATGCATTTCATCGAGGTGGACACCACTACACCCCCTCACGGGTGTAGGCAGCCACACACAGCTCTGAAGAAATCTGAGCAGCTCAGGGCAGGCCTCACCCAATTCTCTGGAGCACAGTGAGCCCTGCGGCAGGCCTGGCTGGTCTCCAGGTACTGTGAGGCTGCAGAAAGGAGATTGCTGAGCAGTGCTGTGGTCCCAGCAGAGCAAGGGCTGCTCTGCGGCAGCACTAACTCCTGCCAAGCTCTGCTGGGTCTTGAGTAGAGAGTGCTGTGTTTGAGGTTTACTGTATCCTTGCATGGAGCCCTGAGTTCACAGGAGGATATGAGAGTAGAGGTGGGTAGGCAGCAGGATGCAAATCTCAGTACCTGGGGTTTGGCAGGAGATTACTCACTAGGAGCACTCAGACTCTTCCTGCTTCAGGGGATCTCAGCTTCCTTCCTCTGGCTTGCCTGGGGCTCCTAATTAGGGCCCACACCATCCTGCTCCACTGCAGCAGTAGGGGCTCCTACAAGTTCCCCTTACAGAGCCCAAATGACACAGCCCAGATGTCAAGAACCTTGATGGCTGGACCATCTGTCCCACTCTCCTGCCATGGCTTCAGGGACACATGGAGACACCAACTTGGTCACAGACAAAGGACTTTGTGATTCAAGGCACAGCAGGTGGTATGAGTGTCACAGCCACATTAGTTTCTGTCTTAGTCACATTCTTGTTTCTGGGGCCAAATACCTGATACACACAAGTACAAAGTGGAGATAGCAACAGCCCATGCTTGAGTGGCTGTAGGAAGACCTGCATGGCACAGCTTGGGGTGCAAGCTGCTCACAGCATGGAGGACAGGAAGTGGGGGGGAGCCAGAGAGGACCCCACTTGCCAATAGCAAGTCAGCTAAAAGCTGTCCACCCCAATCACTTTCTAAAAACACTTGAGGATTTTGGGGTCACTGTAGGTCAGAAGTGTAACAGTTCCCACCTCCTACCACAGCCCCCTAGAGCTATGCAGAGGCAACCCCTAAGGATCTGTGACATACTAGGTTTGCAAAACTGGGAGCTCCCTGTTTAGGTGACACCCATGTCTTGTAAGGAGCTGCAAAGTGAACCTGCAGAGGGCGAGCGTCCTCATCCTAACTGGGACAGCCAACGAGCCTGCCTCTGGCCCAGGAAGAGCCCAACCCTGTCTCCCAGGTTTTCACCATATACCACCCTGAAAAGAGTCCGGAATATAGGCTGTCAGAAGAACGGTCTCCCTACAGCCAGGAGCCCCAGGACACCCAGGCACACCCAGCAGGAGCTCTTTCCATCTTTGGACCCTTCAGAGGCTCCTTCAGTTGCTGTCTGCTGTACCTCCCCACCTGCACCCCACCTTCATACCTAGCACTGACACTAAAAGATGCTCCATAAGTGCTTGAGTTAATGGATGGATAGGTGAATGGATGAAGGTGTTTTTAAAATCATTTATTCATTTATTTATTTATTTATTTGGCACACAGTCTCGCTACACAGCTTGGACTCATAGTGATCTTCCTGACTTAGCCTCCCCAGTGCTGGGATTACAGGCATGCACCACCATGCCCAGTTTCAGTGTCCAGCAAGGCACACCTGGGGTCACGGGGCTGGCACGGCATGCATACAGTAATAGGGCTCGAACCCAGGTCTTTGTGCTTGCCAGGCAGGCCCTTAGACTGCCAATCTACCTCCCAACCTGGATACAGGTTTTTTGAGATAGGGTCTTACTATGTAATTCGAGCCGGCCTTGAGCTCACTACGTAGCTCAATCTTGCGGCAGTCCTCCTGTCTCAGCCTCCCAAGCGCTGGGCTTACAGGCACTTGCCACCATACCTGGTTTAAACTTCTTAATTTTTAATGAGTCTCCACAAATTATGCAATTGGTCCTGGCTAAAATGGTACATACAGTCCTAAAAATAAGAATGTAGTCCTATAATCATAAGGTTTACAGATTAAATGGAGGTAGGGACATAGCATCACGAGCTTCATCCAGGGTGTCTAAAATACAGCTAACAAAAACAGTACCACATTTACAGAATCAAACAGTAAGGGCCCTATTAATGCCGGTGTGGTGGTGGAGCATGCCCGTAATTCCCATCCCGTATAGCAGGACCCTGTCTCAAAAAACAGAAAGAGGGTGCTAGGGAGGGGAGGGGAGAGGGAGAAAGCCACAGACTGGCCACAGGATACGTGACACTTTGCCTGGAAGACCTGTGGGAGCCCAGACGTGGGGTGAAGAAGGCAGTGGCAGCTGTCACTTCAGAGGTGACCAGGTTGTCTGACATCACCTGTGGAGGATGGGCTCGCAATCAGAGGTTTGGGGTGCATACCTGAGTGGATTTCTCCTACTGCTGCCGGGCCCCATTCAGCTGGGGACAGGATTTCACTTTCGCTTAGCATTTCTCAGAAGTGAACTAACTCTTAGAGAATGGCTGTGTTTGCCTTACACCCCACCTTACCCACTGTAGCACATCACAGCAGGAGGAATGCAAGTGAGTAAACAAGAGTGGTGGCAGAACTGGCTATGCGGGGGTGTGGGGGGCAACAACTCGCTCGGCCCGCCTCCTGTCCCGCTCTTGGACAGGAGCTTTCTTTCCCTCAATAAATACATTCTGCTCATAACCTCCATTTGTTCCTAAAATTCATTCTTTCGTTTTAGAGAACACAAACTCATCCCAGGTACCTTTTAGGTTGGGAGATCAGTTTTTCTCACTGGGTCATTTGGAGGTTTCCCTGTATCAGTGCCACACACCTGTAATCCCAGCACTGGGGAGGCTAAGACAAGAGGATCGGTATGAGTCCAGCTGCGTAGCAAGACCCTGTACCAGATAAATAAGTTTAAAAAAAAAAAAAACTGGCTATGCCAGTTCTGATGTTTACATTTAAGGTGTGATTGAAATACATGATGACTGTTTAATTTATATGTGTGTGTGTATATATATATATATATATGTATATATATGTATATATATACAAATATTACTATATATATTACAATTTATATATATATCACTATATATATTACAATTATATATATTACTATATATTACAATTATATATATATATATATAAATTGCAATTGTGATATATATATATATATATATATATATAATTGTCATGGCCATGCTTGCCCCTTGGAATGCGCACCCTCACTTTGCATACCCTGATCCCCTCGCTCTTGTCACTTTCGGAGTCACTTCTGGAAGTCCTCTTTCCTGGCTTTACAAACTGCAATGAAAAACGCGGCACTCGCTGCTGCTGGCACCATCCAGGGGG
Source organism: Ctenomys sociabilis (assembly GCA_004027165.1). NCBI lineage: Eukaryota > Metazoa > Chordata > Mammalia > Rodentia > Ctenomyidae > Ctenomys > Ctenomys sociabilis. The sequence goes on along the minus strand of PVKA01013836.1, from coordinate 46,004 downwards.
CAGGCGGGCTGGTAACTACACCTCGGTGTGTCCTCACTCACCTTACTCACTGCCTCAGCACCGTGCGGCTTCTGGCTCTTCCTCAAAGCCAAAATGCCCATGAAAGGGAAACGTTTTGAATCACTCAGGGCACCAAGGCAGCCACGACAGTGCAGCCACAGACACTCAGGAAAGGGCACTTCCAGAGCTGCTCCAGGAAGGAGCAAGGACTAGGGGACACGTGTGTTCAACACAAGGGGGGGGGCTTGAGGGGGCTCATGGCAGTGTGTTTTTGCTGTACAAAACTTGGCAAGATGTAAACATCCCATCATTTGGATTCCACAGCCTGTGACACATGAAGCCATTGTCACAACCCTGCAGGGTGGTGACTGTGAGGCCCCACTCGTGTTGGGCTGTGCTTAAAGAAATGGACTCTGACGACCTCATAGGGACTGCAGTCCTATATTCTGTATGGCTAAATGCTAGAGGCTTCCCAAAAAACTCCCCAGAAATAAAAATCTGGTGTGACTGGTAGGGCTGACCCTGTTCTCTCTGCTCCTGTGCTAGGACCTGGTCCCTAAATTGCAGCCCCACCCCAGCACTGAGGCCACTATGCTACCATTTGACTCATGAACAAACCCACAGATTCACTTGATGGTCATTGGAGGAGGGGAGAAATGTGTGCTCAGAATAAGAAAGGCCCAGCCCCCGCCATGGGAGGCCCAGGTGGGGACCATGGGGTCACTTGGTGCAGGCCATCCTTGTAGTGGTTGAGCTGCAGCTCCAGCACAGGCAGCCGAGAGCCACCTCGAGTCACAGCCACCAGGGCCAGCAGAAGGGGAAACCAGCCAAGCACCGCAATACCCACCTGCCACCCCTGGGAGCTGCAGGCAAGGTATGGCCCTCCAAAGGGTGGCCGAAGGCCACTGAAACTGGAGGCTGCCCAAGGCCCCCAAGGGCCATAACCTCTGCCACCTCGTACACATGTGGCAGGCTAAAGCTGAGACAGTCACAGAGGGAACAGACTTGCAGTGAACTGTGAAGTTCTACGGCACGCCCTTTGTGCCTGGCATCTCATTTGTCATTTTTAGAAACTGCCAAGGACACACAATGTAGGAAAATCTCTTTAATAAATACATGTGTTGGGGCTGGGCATGATGGTGCACACCTGTGATCCCAGCACTTGCGATGCTGCGAGGGTGGCCTTGCGTTCAAGGCCAGCTTGGGGCACATAGTGAGAGCCTGTCTCAGAAAATAAATAACAAAGGAACAAATAAATGTGGTTGGAAAACTGGTTATTCACATGCAAAGGAATGAAATTAGGCCTTCATCTTTCACTATCTGCAAAAAGAAACTCAAAATGAGTAGATCTACGATCTGTAACTATATGCCAAACCAGAAAGGAGATAAAGACATCTGTAGGGCACGAGCTGTAGCTGTGACTTTTGGATATGACCCCAAAGGCAAAGGTAGGAGGGTGGCACCCAGGAAGACAGGAGGCAGGCCGTGGTGGCCTGCCATCCCAAGCCAGGAGCCTGGGGACAGCAGCCCCTCATGAATGTTCTGCCCCATCACAGGGACAGGAGGCTGGCACCAAACTGCAGCCCTGCGAGAATGAAGATCTGGTTTGCTTCAGAGATATCAAGCCAACTGTGTCATTATCTGGTGCACCTCAGAAATTACAAAGATCCAAGGCCAGGGGGATAGCTCATGTTCGTAGTGATCCCTCTGATTTCTGCCTCCCTAGCTCTGGGATGACAGGTGGGCACCACCAGCCCGGACTCCATCGCTGGCTCAGCACGCCCAGGGGCAGGGCTGGTGCACCATGCGTTGCCCAGGATCGAACCCTGCACCTACACTTACCTAAGCAAGGGGTTAGTCCTCTGAGCTGTACCACCAGCCCTTATCAATGTTATGTTCTGAGAGCAAATCTCCTCATTAAACCTTTCTATTCGTATTTCCAAATCGGGTCTTTTTCACGATACAATCTAGGCCTAAGTACTTTTCTTCTAACTTCCCTCTGTTACAAAAGTTGTGCTGTAAAACAACAGTTTCTGTCAGCTTTAATCTGTTAATAGAACCACTGTTACGTTTGTTCTTCTTCTGTGTTGTTACACATTTTCTGCTAGCTGAATTGCTAGAAATTACAAGGCAGTAGTCCCTCATTATCCAAGGTTCACTTTCTGTGGCTGTACTTTCTATGGATTCAGGTACCTGGTGGGTTAATTGGAAATCATACTGATAGCGTTGAGGTAGCCTATGGTGAAGCAGGGCTCGTTGGGGACTGTCCTTGGGGCTGAGCTCCAGCAAGAGGTTGGGGCAGCCGGGCCGCTGACAGCTGACCCTGTGCGGTGGCCGTGCGCAGTGCCACGCATCTATCAGCCTGTTTAACAAATGAGGACATGAAACAGCGAGCTGATGCCACAGTGGCTGGGGTTCGATCCCAGGGCCTGCCGTTGCCGGCCCTGCCCCTGGGGTGACAGTGATTGAGATTGGGTGTGGTGGTGCATACCTGTAATCCCAGCACTCGGGAGGCTGAAAATAGGAGGATCACAAGTCTGATCTACGTAGTGAGACCCTGTACTAAATACTTTATTTATTTATTTATTTATTTATTTATTTATTTATTTATTTATTTATTTATTTTGCAGAACCGGGGATTGAACTCAGGCCCTTGCACTTGCCAGGGAAGCGCTTATTCCACTGAGCCATCTCCCTGGCCCCTAAATACATTTTTTAAAAAACAGCAAGCAGAGATTTTTGTTGTTGTTGAAATAAATGTCTATGTACCATGGATTTGGGCTCCAGAGGGGAGACTACGGCTGCCAGCTGCTCTAGCGCCTCTGTTCTCATCAGCTGGGCCAGAAGCAGAGAGGAAACAGAAAGCTGGGGTGCACAATAGTGGCACTTGTGTGACTGGGGTGGACATGGAGGGCCACTCAGCTGGACTGCAGCAGCGTGAGTGAGCCAGGCTGCTAAGCACAGGGACATGTGCCAAGGCCCTGGGGTCGAGTTAGAGGTCAAAGAGGTCCAGAGAGATCAGTGGGGTTAGGCAGCGGGTAGGAGCCGGACCCCCAGGCCTGCAGGCTGCTGGCAGAAGAGTGCGCTGGGTTCACTGCAGACATCCCAGCTCACAGGCATCTATGCATGCAGCATGGTGGCAGGTAACTGGAGAACACTTGGAGGGATCTGAAGATCCAGGACCTCCCGGAAGGCAGGGAAGACTATGCAACAAAGGCTGTGCTGGATTCCAAATCCAAATGCTTGCTAGCACTTCATAAAAGGACAGCCCCTGTGAGGAAGAGAACAGTTCCAGGGCCACAGGGTGGGTGGGGACAGGGTAGCCTGGAGAGGACACGGCTGAGCAGAGTAGAGCCAAGTGATGAGGTCAGTGGCCCAGGTCCTATCCCCATTCCCCTGACCAGTCTCGAGACTCCCTCCTCAAGTGCCTCAGTGTCACAATACCAGGTTGAGGGGGAAGAGCTCCTGGGGTGGCAGGGGCTGTGGGGGACACCCTAAGAGCTTGGGAAATAACACCATCTACCCAATGGCCTGTGTGAAGACAGGCTGATGGCCCCAGGCCCAGAAGGCAACCCAGGGACGGATCAGCAGCCTCCTTATTTCACCACCCCTCATGGGCAGGCAGCAGAAGCGGCTTCTAGACCTTGGTTACAGTGGCTCTCTGAGTGGGTGCTTTTGGGGGGGTCCAGGGTGGCCAGGAGGTCACAGGGGTCAGGAGTCAACGGCTCTGCTTTGGGCTGTGAGTCTCAGTTTCTTTTTCTGTGAAAGCAATTTGGCCAGGCCTGGCCCTTCCTGCTGTGACATTGCCAGGGTTTGAGTCCACCTGGGTGGGTCCCTGGTTTCTGGAGAGTGTTTAGGGCTGGGACAGGGGACCCCAGCTGCCAAGAGGAACAAGGAAGTAAGGAGGACCTCCGACAGCTTTGAGCCGGCCTGGGAACTGGGTGGGGAACACACCGTGGGCCCTGACGGGGACATAGGAGGATGACAGGCCTGTCCCAGGTCCTGTGTCCCATAAGCAGATGTGGGTGCTGAGAGGGAAAGGGCTGTGTGCTCAGGCCCTGGGTGTGGCAGAGAACAGAACCTGGCTGTTGTGGGCAGAGACTGGGAGGGGTCTGCAGTGTCCCCAGCTCCTCAGGGCCTCAGACAACCCAGAGCAAGGCCAGGATGGAATCCAGCAGGAGCAAGGCCACTCACCTGTGCTCCTACTGAAGTTGTCACTACCTGGAACCCCCTCCTGTAGCCAGCCTCTTCCCAGGATGACAGCCAATGGAGCCCCCATTCTGTCCTGCCCTGGTCAGGGTCATGGCCACCTCTGGGCTTCAGGGCTGAGGACACACCTATCCTCCTACTGGCTCCTGGTGCCTGCCTGACCCTTCCCCCCCACACCCCATCCCATGCCCTCCTACTGGCACCTGTCCCACCTATCTGTGCTCGACAGCACCTCCTTGACTCACCCTCCGTACCTGTACTATATGTCCTTTCTTCCTTGTGTCCTCCTACCCTTGAACTTCTGGCATCTGCCATTGCTCAGGCACCCTTTGGTCCTCAGCAAATGTCACTTTCATGATCACTTACCTCTGCTCCATTCGCCATAATCTGGGGGCAGGAGAGGCAGGGAGCCTGTTACTCACAGGATTAGATCTTGTCGATGCCCCATGTCACCAGCCCATCTCTGTAAATGGGAGCTCCTGCCTCCTCCTGGGAGGCATAGATGGGGTTCCCATCGACTGGATGCCTGCCCTGCCCTGTCCCTCCCCAAGAGCTGGTACACTGTGTCTGGGGAGGCCATCCCCTCACACCTGCTGTCCTGACGACAAACCCGCTGCACAGCTCCCATGCAGGATGGAGGGGTGTGGCCACGGGACCCAGAGCCAACACAGAGACAAGCGCAGCACTATAAGGTCACCTCACTGTCTACATGGCCTGCTCCAGGATGAACACCAGCTTATAGGAAGTGTCCACACTGCCCAACCACCATGACGCTGCCCCTGAACCCCAAGAACCAGATATAATCAAGGATCAGCTAGCTGCATCCAGGCCTCGTGTCCAAGCCACCGGGCCGCCTGCCTGGCCTTCCCAAAGCTTCCGAGGGTGGCTTGTCTTCTCCACGTGGCTGGCACTGACACAGCCACCCTGCCTGAAGTCAGCTCAACATACTTCCATGCATGAGGTGACATCAGGGGGAGGGAGATGCCATCTAGAGCAGGCTGGAGGAATGAAAGGAAAAAGAACACTCTGGGTGCCTGAACTGACAAAGGGGCACTGTCTCCACGGGCTCTGCATGTGCAGTGCGGACACTGATAGAGCTTCGGAGTGACATCTGGGGAGACTAGTGTCACTCTGGTTTCTATGATCCCTGGAATATGGGGTGTCGGTGGGAGAGGCTTTGGAAAGGAAGCAAAATCTGGGTTGTGTGCAGTGTCCGGTTCAGTATGAATTTCACAAGAGCCAGCACTGAGGCTGTGTCAGCACATGGCATCCTGGACGAGGGCAGGCCACCCTATACCTACAGGCTCCTAGGGTTGGTGGTGACTGAGCACACAGAGCAGCCTGGGTGTGTCTGGGAGCATGGCAGCCCTGGGTCAACACCAGGACAGGGGACAACACAGGAAGCTTGATGCTTGGTGATGCGTAGCAAAAGCTGCCTCTCAGACTTGGGTTGATACATGGTGTGGAACAAAGCAGAATTCCTTGTGTGGGGAGGAGCCCAAGAAGTTGCAACCTCAGGTCTTGGAGGAGGAGAATGAGGCCTGGCCCAATTTTATTTCTAGACACCAGGAAAGCATGGCTCCAGGTGATATCTGGATCATACATTTGTATCCGTGCTCGGGTCCGTGTGAGAGCTTATCCATTACACATTGGTGTGAATCTGTGCAACTCACAGGGTGCACACCTGTGAGTCTGGAAGTCAAGAGGCTAAGGCAGGAGGATCTCTAAAAGCCAAAGCCAGTGTGGAACTCACAATAAGAACCTGTCTCAAGAAAGAGTGAAAGAAAGGAGAGAGAGAAGGAAAAGGGGACTGGGGTGTGGCTCAGTGGTAGAGCTCTTCTGTCCTGTGCACAAGGCTTTGGGTTTGATCCTCAGCACAACCTACAAAAAGATTCTATGCAGTATGATCAAATATATGGTGAATATTTAAAATTTAAAAATTTATCACAGTGAAAGACCCAGGTGGGGCACACCTGTGATCCCAGAATTAGGGAGGCTGCAGCAGGAGGATTCCTGGGAATTTGAGGCCAGTCCAGGCTACTGTGCATAGCAAGAACCTTCTCCCAAAAAAGTTGAAAAGTTTTATTATAGTAAAAGACACATTACCAAATAAATAGATAAGACACATAACCACAAATCCCCTCAAAATCCTCCCTCTCAATGGGGTGCACGTACCCACCCCATTGTTCTTGCCAAGAGCTTACAGAGCAAGACTTTGCCTCAAAAAAAAAAAAAAAAAAAAAAAACCAAAAAAACAGCCAAGATGAAAATGTAAGTAAGAAAAAAAAAAAAAAAAAATGTAAGTAAGGCTTGTAATCCCAGCGTTTGGGAGGCTGAAAACAGGAGGATCACTACAAGTCCAGTTTTTCAATTGAAAAAGATGAAGTCATGTTTAAAAAAAGTTCCAATGTTTGCATGGACCCTGTGGCTTCCCCAGTGCTGGGCTTGGAACCTGGCTTTAAGCACACTATGTGCATGCTCTGCCCAAGCTACACTGGCCCAAGGGGATGTTCCAAATGCTGGCATGGGGTGCAGAAGAGAACCTCATTCCTGAAGTATCGAGGTCACAATAAAGGGGCTGGGGACTTAGCTCAGCAGTAGAACCTGCTTGCCTAGCAAGCTGGAAGCCCTGGGTTTGCTCCTCAGCACCAAAACCAAAAACTAAACAACTGAAAGACAAACAAACAAACAAACAAACAAAAAAAAAACCTCACTAAAGCACTCTGGAGAGCCAGGCCTATGATCTGAGCACTTGAGGTTGAGGTGGGAGGGTTGCCATGAGTTTGCCACGGCGAGACCCTGTCTCACAAAACCGAAAGAGAGACAGAGAGACAGGGAGGGTCAGTATGAAACTTACCCTATAAATATCAGAAAAGTCAAAATGTACTTCTTTTTTTTTTTGACAGAACCAGGAATTGAACTCAGGCCCTTGCATTTGCCAGGGAAGCACTTATTCCAATGAGCCATCTCCCTGGCCCCAAAATGTACTTCTTGATGATTACACAAAGCAAATGTTGAGATAAAATTCACCCAACACAAAACCTACCCTTTTAGCCACTTCACAGTGTGTAACTCAGGTTTGAAGCATCTGTAGGATATAGGCCAGCTGTCACCGTGGTTCCCGTCTGTCCTCCTCAACATTCTGTCTGTCCCTCCCCCTGCCCCCAGCCCGGGCAAGGTTCACTTTGCTCACAGCCTAGCTGGAAGACTCCCACAGGTGTCTTCCCTCTGTGGGGCTTCTCTGCCCTCCCCACCCGAAGGCAGGGACAGGGAGGGTGCTGAGCTGCGGCCACTGGGCGGGCCACTTCCTGTTTAAGCCTCCCCTGGAGTCACCCGTACACAAAGGTCTTCCTTGGAGAAGCCATGTGGCCACCTGCCAGAGACACTCACTGTCACATTTCATTCTTAGCGCTTACTTTACTGATTTTTTGAGACAGGATCTTGCTACGTAGTCCAGGCTGGACTCCAACTCGCAGCAATTCTCCTGCCTCAGCCTCCCGAGTGCTGGGATCACAGGATGTGCTATTGTACGGCAAGGCTGCAGGAGTTAGGTGCCCCTAGCAGCAGCCTGTCCCTCGCCCTCCTTCCCAGCCCCTCATCTTCCAGAAGGCCTCCCCTACTACTCCTCTATTGCCACATTCGGGTCTCTGTTCCCCTGGGCCATGCTTAACTCCTCCCTCCAAGCCTGGGACAGTGTGGACCCGAGTCCTGCGCCACCTGCTGGTCATCCAGAAGGTCCCCCTCTCCTCCCAGTCTGAGGGCCTCCTCTCCACCTTCCCTCCGTCATCAGTCATCATCATCACCCTCCATCACCCTCCTCCTCCTCTTCCTCAAATTTCATTTTTTTTGAGACACCTTCTCACTAAGTCAGTTAGTCACCCAGGCTGGGCTGGAACCATGTGTCCTCCTGCCTCAGCCTCCCCAAGTGGCGACCAGGGTTTTAAAGGATGCTTCCCATTTCCCTCCCTCCCAGGGTATTAAGCATTTTTTAATCTATGTGCATGAGAAACTGATCTGCAGATAAGCCAGAATGCTTTCTTCCCCTGATATAAGGAGTAAAAGAACACTACAATAGTCACATCTTGAAGATGTTGTTCAAACTAAAATATTGCACATTTTTGCAAAATTAAATCAACATAGAGTATTGAGGTATTGAAGGGATGGGGCATGGATACCTGTGGATGCCAGGTAGCTATAGCAATAGGGATGGTGGCATATGAGGGCAGCCAGCATCAGAGCTGGATGCCCAGCACTTCCTTGGGGGTAGGGAGCCCTGGCAAGGGGACACACAGATACCCCAAGTAGTGATCTGGACCCCAGGTCTTGGTGCATCTGCCTGGGGGACCAACTAAAATGTGGAAGCCAGATATGAAAGCACATGCCTGTGACCCCACACTGGGAGGCTGAGGCAGGAAGATTGCAAGTCTGAGCCAGATCTGGGCAATTTAGTAAGTCCCTGTCTCAGAATACAAAAACTTAAATAAAGGCTGGGGATGTAGCTCAGTGTAAAGGACCTGGGCTCAATACCCCACACACCCCTAAAAACAGGAAAAAAAAAAAAAAAGACTTGAATAAATGCTTCTCAAAAAATACACAAATGGGGCTGGGAATGTAGCTCAGTGGGTAGTGCACTTGCCTAGCATGCCTGAAGGCCTTGAGCTCAATCCCTAACACACACACACACACACACACACACACACACACACACACACACACACACACACACAGATATACAAGTAGTCAATAAGCATATGAAAACAAGCTCAACTTCACCAACCACCACAGAAATGCAGGTCAAAACCCCACGAGACACCAGCTCACACCTGGTGAGAGTGACCAGCCCTGGAAGGGTACAGGGAAACAGAACACCACGCCCAGGTGGTGGGGACATGCATAGCTAGTCATGGGGGAAGCAGTACGGTGCTTCCTCAGAACACTTAACATGGAATTCTCCTATGATCCCAAAAGTTCTGGTTATATGTCCAAAAGAATGGAAAGGGGAAATCTGCTATGTGCACCCGTGCTCACAGCAGCACTGATCACTAAGGCAGAGGCAAATGGGTACGTGAAGTGTGACACATTCACTTCACGGCACAATATGCAGCCTTCCAAGGGAAGCGACCTCTGACCCATGGAACCACATGGATATTACCTCAAAAGTAGAGAAAGATCGCACGTGGGGTCCTTAGTGTAGGCAGAAATTGTGTCCAAATACAGGGGCACACACCTGCCATCCCAGCCCTTGGAAGACTGATGCAGGAGTATCCACTCCTGCATACTTGAGGCCAGCCTAGGCTACACAGTAAGTTCAAGGCCAACCTGAACTACATAGGGAGAGCCTGTCTCAACAAAAAATAATAAAAATACTAAAATGCTCAGTGGTGGTCCTGGCTTTCCCCCTGGTTTTCAGTGTGGTCCCATCACAGTGCCCCAAGCCCTACTGCTGACATTAGATGCTACCCAGTTCCCATCTGGCTCTTGAAGAAGGGTAAACCTGTCACCATGCTTCGCTGGGCTGAGTGCTTTTACCTGAGTGCCTTTAACTTCCCTGGGCTGGGTGCCTTCCCTGGGCCAGCAGCATGTGGCCTTCACTTTGTTTGGTAAGGGGATTGCACTCAGGACCTTGCATTTGTCAGGCAGGCACTTGTACCACTGAGCCATCTCCCCTGCCCTTCTGTGATTGAGCAATGATTTTCCTCCCTCCTCTGAAACTGAGTCCACATTCTGTCATTAGGTGGCGCTACCTGCAGCAGAGATGCTCTCTCCCAGGGTTCTCCTCCCTACTTCAGGAGACTACAGTAATGCTAACCGCTGGAGGGGCTGGTAGACCCCGCCTCCGAGCTGTGCATCTGACATTACCATGACTACCTGGGGATGATGGCCATGCCTATGTTCCCAGCACTTGGAGGCTGAGGTAGGAGGGCAGAGATTTCAGCATCCCCTTGCATGGCCTTTGCCTTACCGAGTCAACGCCACGTCCCCTCCTATGAGCGACCTCTTCAGTGGTGCACTGACAGCACAACACTCACAATTTCACTCCAATGACACACCAGTTCCTCAAAGACTGTGGTCTTAGATGGGGCAGACTGTGGTCAACACCTTCACTGATTTCATTCCCATGCTGGCAAGCCTGGGTCAGCTTTTTCAACATCCTTCAAGATTTTTTTGGTTTCTAGAAAGGGTCTCACTATACAGTGCAGACCATTTTGAAATCCTCTTGCCTCAGCCTCCAGAGTACTGTGGTCACAGGTATGTGCTTTGGCTATTTTTCTTAATTGCATTTCAAGATCATTTAAAATTCCTTTCTTAGCAAGCAAAGTGCATGTGAGCTCCAAGGCCCACTGTACAAGTCAGCATAGAGCCTGATACACTGGCCTGGGCCACCTAGGACATTGCATGCATGTGTGGAATCAAACCCAAGACCTTTGGCATGCAAGGCAATTACTCTTCTCCTGAGTGAACTTCTATTTTTTTTTTTAGTAAACTCAAGTCCTCAGCTTTTTTTTTTCTCAGCTTATCTCTACGATTTACTTTTCTTACTGTAATCTACAAAGCTCATATCTAATCTCTTTTACCTGTAATTTCCCAAAAGATCTGCACTGCTACATCTCCAGCTCCCCTTATTTTCTGAGAGAAGACAATTAAGTTCACCAACTGGCTTGAAAACTTGTCACTTTCCTGCCTCAGCATCCCAGAACGCTGCAAATACAGGCTTACGCCATTGCACACAGCTCATTCTACATCCTCAGCCCTTTCTTGTTACTGACCTTTCTGGCTGTGCTCCTGTGAAATGACTTGCCATACTTTCAGCAGTGTATGTTGTCTTGCACAAATGCACCAAGTAGAGATGGCCCAGTGGAATAAGTGCTTCCCTTGCAAGCGCAAGGGCCTGAGTTCAATCCCCGGTTCCCACCAAAAAAAAAAAAAAAAAAAAAAAAATCCAGGCCTGCACTTCCTCCCTCTGTGGACAGGTGGTGCTGCCCTGCTTACCAACAAGCAAAGAAACAGGCAAGCACCCGCAAGTAACATAAAATAGAAACTAACTTTATTTCTCTGGAAGAAGCAGATATTGATAGCTGGGGCAGCAGCTTTGGTGACAGAGGCTGGTGGGAAACAGAACAGAACAGCACAGAGGAAGAGGTGGGTGCATACAGGAAGCACTGGTGTCTGCCTAGGGCAGCTGGCCCTTGGTCTCCTTCCAACCACAGGGCCTTGGGCCCTGGGCCCTGGGCCCTGCCAGAAAAGTCTGGCACCTCGTCTCTGCTTCCTGAGCCACCCTGGCTATCTCCAGGCACAAGATCCTCTAAGATGAGCAGAGTCCCACAACAGGTCTACAGTCCACAGTAGGCAGAAGTTGAATCCTGCCCGACTCCCGGAGCCTGCAGGGCTCCCAGCCCAACGATGGCCTCTCTGAGTAGGCACGTATCTCCCACCGGTCACACTGGCTTCCAGTCAGGTCTGGTCCCCTGGGCAGGTCCTGGCTGGTTCACAGAGCCCTTCCAACATTCTGGTGGGGGCACCAGAGATGGAACCCAAGTGAGCAGGTCAGCCACTGGGAGAGAGATGGGCAGGGTAGGCACCAGCCTCACTCTGGCACTGGGAACAGCAAGGAAGGCAGGTCCTCCATCCTGGGCAGGCAGCTTCCCCACCCTGGCTCGTTCACAGCTCACATTACTCTTTCAGGGTAGAAAGAGATGCTCCCCACTCTCCAGATGCTCAGCGCCTGGGGTAGGAGGAGAAAGAGTCCAGGCCGTCACAGGCTGGCTGGTGCCAGGCCAGGCTAAACACCTGCAGCTCGAGGTATAATTCAGGAGCTTATCACCCTGAGATGGGCTTTCTGGGGTAAGACAACAGCACTGCTGTCAGCACCCAAGAACCGAGGGATGAGAAAGCCTTGGGCTTTCCTGGATGTAAATGAGGGAAAAAATCAGGAGCGTCCTGAGCAGCCCCACTTACTCTGAGTGAAGACGGCAGGCTGAGGGGGTGAGGTGGAGGCTTCCCTGCAAGAAAGGCCATACGGACAGGAACAGGGATGGGACAGGGATGGGGAGAGGGGCAGCAAGCCAGACCGGACAGGGAAGGAGACAGAGCTGGAGGGGACAATCCCATGGACAATCTGGTATGGGTAACAGTGCCCTCCCTCACCCAGCTTCCCCCATGTTCAGCTGGACACACAAGTGCAAGGGGGCTCTCTGGCCACGGGCCTCAAGTCTACCCAGCAAATCAGGTCCCTCAGTCCATAGCACTGGCTTCTAGGACAGAGCTGGTATCACCTGTGCCCTACTCTCTGTCAGAGATTTCAAATCTGTATTTATATCCACTCTACAATATTCATATAAATCCCAGTGCTCAGGAGGCTGAGGCAGGAGGATCACTGTGAGGCCAGCCTGGGCTAACAGCACAGTTAAAACCCTGTCTTAAAAAAGACAAAAGCAAGGGCTAGGGAGATGGCTCAGTGGAATAAGTGCTTCCCTGGCAAGCGCAAGGGCCTGAGTTCAATCCCTGTTTCTGCCAAAATAAAAAAAGACAAAAGCAAGTAAATGTCTTAAAGAGCCATCAACTACACCTACATCCATATGCATGCACACATGTAAGTATGAATGCATGTTTTGAAACAGGGCTTCGATATTGCCCAGGCTGGTCTCAAAACCTGGGGCTCAAACGGGCATGCCTCAGCTTCTGACTGCTGAGAACACAGGTGAGCGCCAAGACATTAATAGTTTAAATGAGACTTTAAACAGCAACATGGAAAGAGGTAGAAACATCTGGGTAAACCCCTGGGCCTGACCCAAAGGGGCTACTGTGGAGGTGCAGGAAGCTGCCCCACCCAGCCCGATTTCCCAGCTCTCAGGAGGAGCTGCTCCCAGCTCACACCACCTGCCTTGTCCCCACCTGTCCCAGGTCCCAGCAGCAGGACAGGCACTCACTTGTGGTGGGCAGGGCCACAGGAGCCCAATAGGTGGCAACCAGCCTGCTCCAGGTCCCAGTCAAACATCTCCAGCACTTTGTGACACTCTGTTCTTGGCCGCAGCCCCAGCCCAAAGAGCTGCTCCACCTGGGGGCACAGAGCAGCTCTGTGGGACCCAAGGCCAAGGGGTACTTGCTGGGGGGTAGTCAGTGCAGGTGGGGGCGGGGGCAGTCCCAGGGACCTGGTGCTAGGGCAGCGGGCAGCAGTGGTACCTTCAGATACTGGGCAGCCCTCTGCATACTCCAGCTGTGGCTCTGTAGGGCAGCCTGGCACTCCTCGGTGGTTACTCCATGTACCATGGCCTGCAGCTAGACACAGTTCCCATGAGCATGTCCAGCTCTGGGCCCCCCGGCCCTGCCTGGCCCGCAGCCAGCTTCACTCACCATCTGGACCTTGTCCGCGGGCCGTGCTGTCTCCAGCCCATCTCCCAGGTGGCCCCTCTGCAGGGCAGGTGGCCGGATGATAGGGTTGCTGTTGTTGGTGGAGAAGTTGGCTTTGGGGTCAGGGGCAGTCTGGGGCATGGGTCGCACAGTGGCAGTGGGGGCCGCGGGAACTGGGGTGCTGGGTGGTGGCAGCAGGGGGATCACAGGCTGCTGGGGCGGCTCTTCAGGACTAGGTGCCTCCCGGAGGAAGCGCTGATAGCGCTCCAGGTAGGGCGGGCGCTCAGGCAGCAGGTAGTAGTGGGTACTGCTGACCTTCCGGCCATCACGCACAATGGGCAAGATGCAGGGTCCTGCCCGGGGGCCAGGAGCCTGGATCACCTGAGGGGTGGCATACTTGGGGTCGGAGGCAAAGCTCTGGGTGGTAGGCATGGTTTTCCCAGGGGAGCTCGAGAGTCGGGGAGGCAGTGGGGAACTGTTAGGCGGCACCAGTGGGCTGGGTGTCCTTGAGCCTTGTGGGGACAGGGGCTCCCGGGGAGGTACCCGAGGAGGGGATGCAGGTCCAGGCCACCGGCCTAGCTCCTCCTCTCCCAAGGGAGCTGGAGATAGCTCAACACGTGGGCGTGTGGGCCGTGGGGGTATGGGCACACGGGGTGGCACCTGGGGCCTGTCGTCAACCCTGGGGCCAGGTGAGGGGGCTGCTGGGCCTGTGGGGACCTGCAGCTGCCGCATGCATTCCTGTTGCAGCGCCTGGAAGATCTGAGCCGTCTGCGCTGAGCTGGGTGGTGGGCCTGCGCCCTGGGTGGGCAGGAATAGGTTGTCCTCCAGCACTGGGGGCTGCCGTGTGGGCTCGGGCACAAAGGCATAGTTGGTCTCACCCTGGCAGGGCCCGGGCGCCAGCGTGGTGCCCACCAATGTGCTGTTAATAGAGCAGACCTCAAAGTCCTCCTCGTCCTGGGCCACATCATCGTAGGCAGGTGGCGGAGGCAGTGGACGGGCATCCCAGTCCACCACTGGCGTGGGGTGCAAGGGCCGTGGCAGGGCCCGCGTGGGGCTCTGGGGAGGAGTCTTGTCCAGCAGGGAACAGGCATCCATGGCCAGCTGTGCCAGGGAAGGAGCACAGGGCCGAGGGGCTGGGACTACAGGGTCCTCGCCGAAGTCAATGAGGGTAACTTCGCTGCCCCCACGGCCTGCCTTGGTGCCTGGAACCCGGGCTGAGGGCTTCGAAAGCCACAGCCCCCGGGGCAGGCCTGGCTTCCGAAGACCCAGCCTTTTGAAGTCACTGGCCAGGATGTCTGGATCCTCACTCACAGGGTCGTAAGTGGGCTCTAGATGGAAAGGGAGACCCCAACAGAAGTCATGTCAGGCAGGGCATAGGCCATGGGAAGGCAGGGCACGAGGAAGGGAGCCAAGTAGCCCACAGGCCTCACTGCCAGTTCTCTGATAGCCACTCCTCAGCTGTCAAGCACCCAGCACACCCCACCCCATTCAAACAGCCATGACCAGTGGGGAATGCGTCCACCTTGGCCCTCTGGGGTGCCTCCCCTGGCATCTTCTATAGCAGAGCAGATAGCACCCACCCTGCTGCACTCTGACACCCCCTCAGGACTAGAGACCCCATGTCTGAGGCGGTGGCAGCCTTTCCTCTCCCCACCTCCACACAGCATACCATCAGTGCAGGCATGTGCAGTAGGAACCCCTAGGAAGATGGCACTTCACAGCAAAGCCCCCACTTCGGAGGGAGAAAGCAGGCAGGACCCAGCACAGCAAGACAAGAGGGGTCCCCAAGCCCAGGCCCGAGTCTGAGGGGAGGTGGGCAAGGCCAGGCCTGGCTGGGCCAGTAGCAAAAGCTCACAGCAGCTACCATCTCCCCCAGCTCGTGTACCTTTTGGGAAGAGAGGAGAGAGAGGACAGAGGGGGCAGGGGCGTCCTGAGCGGCCCCACTTACTCCGAGTGAAGACAGCAGGCTGAGGAGGGCGAGGTGGAGGCTCCCCTGCAAGAAAGGCCATGCGGACAGGAACAGGGATGGGACGGATGGGGAGAGAGGCAGCAAGCCAGACAGGACAGGGAAGGAGACAGAGCCGGAGGGGACGGAGGACAGGGAGGGAGACAGAGCCAGAGAGAGGACAGAGTGTTAGGGAGGGAGACGTGGCAGAATGCTAACAAGGACAGCAGGGTGGGACAGCAGAGGAGGAGACAGCAGGATAGGGACAGAGAGGATGAGACAGGAGTCGGGCAGAGGCAGAGCTCAGACAAGCAATGTGCAGCCCCTACATAAATAGGAGGCGATAGGTAGCAGGAGGGGGACAGCCGTGTCTCCAATGACAGGCGCGGGTACAGGAGATGGAGGAGGCCCTGGCTGAAGCAAACTGTGGGGGCTTTGGCTCAGGAGAGGAGAAGAGAACGGGATTAGAGCAGGGGGAGGAAGGAA
The DNA here is from genome assembly GCA_004027165.1 of Ctenomys sociabilis. Taxonomy (NCBI): domain Eukaryota; kingdom Metazoa; phylum Chordata; class Mammalia; order Rodentia; family Ctenomyidae; genus Ctenomys; species Ctenomys sociabilis. The sequence continues at coordinate 30,016 of PVKA01013836.1, read as the reverse complement.
GCTGAGGTGGGCGGGTCCACAGGAGAAGCAGCAAGGATGCCACCTCAGCGGATACAGCTGCCTCGCCTAGGCCCCACACCCAGCCAGAGCCCAGGACACAGCCCTCCCCTAAGCAAAGCAGTAGGCATAGGGCAGCCTGGGAATGCCAAGGAGCAGCACTTACTTTTCACCCTTCCCAGGTGCTGGGTGGGCCGGGAGGTGCTCAGTTCCACATTCAGTAGGTCAGGGGGATCCATGGGGTTCCCCAGGTACAGTCTGCAGAGAGAGCCAGGCCAGAGCTGGTGGTTCCAAAGATAAGCCAGGTGCCCCTCATAGAGGTCAGACAGAATGAAACCCTAGCATGTCCAGGGGATGCTGTGCCTGAGCCCCTGCATTTTAGAGCCCAGCAGCAGACCTGGGCTGGGGCTCCAGGCTCCCAACTCTTCACTCTGCCCACCTCATCTACCCATAGATCTAAGGGTGTGAGACAGAGTGGGGACCAGCCCTAGCCCAAGGGTTTCCCTTACTATCCCATGCCCACAGATGCAGCAGAAGGACAGAGGACCCCGTGGGCCAGACTTTGCCAGCCTACCCTCTGGCACCAGCAGCTGGCGTACCCCACCCCCTGCCTCATTTCCTGGCCCAGCACATGGCTTTTGGGCACGTGAAGGCCAGAACGACAATGAGCACAGTCGGAGAAGCGCAGGCTGCGAGGAGAGCACAGGTGGCGTTCCTGACCAGCCTGGCACCCCTACACACAGAGGGGTAGTGACAGTGAAGAGTAGATAAGGTGGGAAGACACACACCTCCCCATGCACGGGGAAGTAGCCCATAGGAGAAGGTGTCAGGGGAGAAGTTGTGACCTCTTACACGTGTGGCCCTGGGCACTGACCATCTCCTACAGAGGCTGTGAGGGGAATACAGAGCTCCTCGGTGGGCTGCACTGGGGGATCTCAGCCCTCACTCTGCCCACACAACAAGCCCTGCCCAGGCATGTCCTGCAGCTGGCACCCAGGGAAAAAGAAGGGGACAGTGGCCTGACCCCAGGGCAGGCACATGTGAATGGGGCTGGATGCTTACCCAGTGTTGGCTGGGTTGGGACACAGAGCCTGTGTGAATGCTGAGGGGTAGCAGTGATGCCTCGCCCAAGAAACAAGGGAAGCTACTTCTCAGGTCCCTTTTGTAGCTGAGAACAGAGGTCCTCGTGCCCTGCACTGCTCCACTGTGGCAGAACTGGGGTCAGAGGCTTCCAAGGAGGGTCCCCATTCCCACTATGGAAAAGCACAGCAGCCTTGAGAAAGGAGGGAGAAGCACCTCTGGAGGGGTCCCTTGTTAACTCTGTTCTGAGCAGCACACAGCCTGCCTCATGGGGGGTCCAAGCCCCTCTGCTAGGGTGTACACTGTACAGAAGGTATCAGCCTAGCACCGGTCAGCAGAGCAGCATCCAACCAGAGTCCACAAAGTGGGGAGGCCCAGAAGGGAGCGTGGGGTCTGGGTAAGGTACTCACTCATCAATACGGTCAGGGAAGCCCCAGCAGTGGCGGGGGTCGCTGTCCCCATGCCCCGTGTGGATGAAGCTGTTCTGCAGGGGTTGGCTGATGTCCTGCGCCGAAAGTCCAGCCACGGAGGTCACCACGTTTCGAGGGAAGGGCCCCACACACAGCGTCCGTGTGTTCTGTCCCCGCCACCAGTAGTTCTCAGCCCTGCCCACAGAGATGGTGTGGTGGGCGCCAGGCCAGGGACCCTGCTCCCCCAAGGCTGTCAGCCAACCTGGCCTCCTTGGCAAGAGCCAGCCCCATAATGCAGGTGGTCGTCCACCTGCCAGAAGCACCCAGCCTGCTACTCCCAGCAGTTTGCCCACAACCCTCCCTGAGCCCCCTCAGTGGGCTCAGGCAGCCCCTCAAGGCTTACAGAGTAGATAGTTACAGCAAATGGCAGAACTCAAGCCACCTCACCAGGACAGCTGGTCCCAGGAGGGCCTGGACTCCATGCTAGACTGCACGGCCTTCCCACAGCTCCATGCCCCAGCCCCCTCTCCAGCAAGGCCCAGCCCAACCCTCCTAGCCTCATGTCCACACTCCAGCCCATTGCAGAGGTTTTAGGAGCTGCAGGCCCCCAGGGAACCCCAGTTACAATCTGCCCCAGGGTGGCAACCACACCTTCTTCCTCCTTGCTCCCCACCTCCATTGTCTTGCAGGGGCCCAGACGGGTTGGTGTACTGTGGACCCTCAGCCCTCATTCTGACCACAGACCAAGTCTTGTGGACACACCCCTACCCAGAAAGGGCCAGAGCACAGGGTCTCCCAGCCACACAGACTGCCTCACACCTAAGGTTAAGGTTCCCACTCCACTGCTAGAAGTACACACAGGACAGCAGTGTGGGCAGTCTGAACTACAGCACAGTGGTATCATGCTGCTGGGACATGTGTGCCACCAAGATGCCTGCTCTATCGCCTCCTCCACTCAACCCAAAGCCAGAGGCACCGGATGACCAGGGAGGAAAGGGAAAACAGAGAGGGAGGTCCAGGCACCTGGGACCCTGCCGGGGACACCTGACCTCCCACAGCTGCCTGTCCCGAAGAATGGGGACACAGCAGTCCTTCTAGAGATGACAGGAGGAGGTACCTACCCACCTGTACACATTGACACCCTGGACTACACCCTGCCTCCAGGATAGGGAGGGAAGGACAAGCGAAGACAACTCCCAGGGAAAGGACCAAAAAGTAGCAAGGCTGCTCCCAGGCAAAGAAAGTTTCCCTGCCACATACAAGAGTGCCAAGAGGGCCAAGGAGGAGCACACCAGCCCCACAAGACCCCAGCTACTCCCCAGGACCCACTGCACCCACTCTATACCTCCCAATAGCACCGAGTAGAAGGGCTGTGTGCAAGGCCAGGTCAGCAGCACAGCTCAACTCACCAATGCCTCCTCCTTACAGAGGAGACAACAAGACAGTGACTTTGGAGAGTGACAGGAGCCACTAAGCCCCTTGCCCCTATTGCAGACATATCCCAGGCCAAAAACCAGAAGCTCAGGGCCTCAGGGGCCGCCAGCCCCGGCTAGTGGAGGACAGCTCCTATCCAGGCACCAGAGAAACACTCAAAGCTGCAGCTCACTACCCACACAGGCTCTGTGGGCCCAGAAGACCAAGGAGCAGCAGCCCTGGTGCCCTCTCCTCCAGCCAGCCCCATACACTTTCTCTTCCTGCCCTACACAGCAAGATCCTAAACAATGCTCAAGGACTGAAGTCGAGGCCCATGGGGCCCTTGGGGAGTAAGAGGCCCCAGTCCCTCCAGCCCTCATACTTCTTACAGGCCTCCCAGGGGCCACTGAAGATGCTTCTCAGATGGGCTCAGCCTTGTCCTTCCCTCAAGGGAAAACCCAGCCCATTAGTGCCCTCGCCTACAAAGGAAACGGACTGCAGCCCAGGCCAAGGCCAAAACCCTGCAATGAATGTCAAATCCTCTAGCCCCTTCACCTCTTTTGTAAAGCATGCAGAAGGGTTGCCAGCCATCTCCCCTTCCAAACAAGACCTCTGGGAACCTGGACATCTGGTGGGCCTCACATCTACACATGGCCTGTTGTTCAGCAAACCAAGCACAGAGCCCCGAGGGAAGTCTGAGACAGGCACAGGCGGCTTCCAGGCTCAAGGTGAGACACCCCAAGAGCTGGAAGGACTGGGAGGTGGAGACACAAGATGACTTTGGCGAAAGCCAGGACACACTGCACACATGAGACAGCTCAGCAGTCAAAGCCCTGTTACCACCAACACCCGGGCCCACTCTGTCTTCACCGGCTGTTGTGGCCTCCTGCCCCTCACCTCCTACCTCCTGAGAAGCTCTGGGGATCCAGGACAGGCTAGTGGCCTTGGAGTAGGAAGTTATAAGCTGGAACCATGGGCAGCAGCAGCTGGAGGCAGAACCAGCAGCTGAGCAAACCAGGGCCAGGGCCAGAAGGCAGGACAAGGTGGGCTGTGACAGCCTGCAGGGAGCCATTCTTCCGCCCCTCCCACAGTCTGCTCTCAGTGACCAGGACACCAGCTCCATACACTCACTTTGGAAACACAGGAAGCCGGAGTCACCCAGGAAACATTGCTCCAGGGGGGCAAAGGCCAGGTCAGGGCAGCCCTGGCCCCCAGATGCCCTTCCTCTTCCAGCTTCCAGGCTGTTCCCAGGGTGCCACGCCCACCAGCCTTTCCTGACCTCTCCTCCAAACCCGCACACTGTCATCCTGCAGCTTTCTTCTTCTATACCAGACATGCTAGAGCCATATCCACCCCTGCCCCAACTGGAATGCCATTCCTGGTGCTCTGGCCCTGTGCTGCCCAGGCTGATGTCGGATTTACCTAACACCCTGCAGAGCCCCAAGCCCCAGAGCAGGCAAGGCAGTAAGGCTCTGTGAGAGCTGTGAGACCTTACCCTCACCCAATTCTGAGTCAGAGGAATTCCCTCTCCACTCTTCTTCCAGATTCTCCTGCTCATCCCTGTGCAAAGGCAGCTCCTGCCACCTAGCCCACATCCTCAGCCACTCTGGGACTCAGATGACAAAAGACAGGCTCTCCAGGACTACTGCCAACTGTGAACTCAAGATCAGCTAGGGGAGCTGGGGAGATGGCTCAGTAGAATAAGCGCTTGCCTGGCAAGTGCAAGGGCCTGAGTTCAATCCCCAGTTCCACCAAAAAAAAGGTCAGCTAGGACCTACCAGAGGAGCCGGAGAAGCCCAGGCAAGGGGCCAAGGAGGCTTGGAGAAGAGGGGCAAGTTAAGCAGCAAGTCTGGGGCCTACCCTGCACTCAGGAGCCTGCCCCCCACCCCCAGTCACCACCAGCCTGTGTGCTGCTACATGACCCCAGGAGAGGGCAGCAATCTCCATTCCCACCCCTCCAGCCTGTGTACATCACACAGCCCCACAGCAGAACTGTCCTACCTTCCCTCGATGACAGTAATGACATCGTTCATCTGGATGTGCAGCTTGTCTGGCTCCTCGAAGTCCTGCAGGGCCCGCATGTCAGTGGGCTGGGCCTGGGGGCAGAGACCAGTGACCATCTGTCCTACACTAACATCAGGGGGCTCCTACCAAGACACCCTGTGCAGCCCACCCCTCACCTCCAGCAGGAAGTCCCGCAGGGCCACAAACGTGGGTCTGTCTTCGGGCTTGTGGGCCCAGCACTGCACCATGACATTATAGATGTCCTGTGGGCAGTCCTCGGGCCGCGGCAGGCGCTCTCCCTCCTTGTCAATCTTGTGCAAGATCTTGGAGGACAACAGCAAGCTCAGCTGGCTCTCTACCTCCCACATGTCCTCTATCCCATCCCAGCCCACAAGGGTCACTGCTGGGAGAGAGTGGTCTGAACCTTCCCTCCCCTAGCCCACTGGGTGATCTTTCTCTGCTCAGTCATCTAGGGGCTGTGCAGACATGGGGTATGGGTGGTGAGGGATCACTCCAATGACAGCCAAGGATAGAATCGCCCCTACCTACCCTATAGGAGGCACAACCCCTCTCACCTGGCTGCCATTGAGGCCGATCCAGGGCTCCTGGCCATAGGTGAACATCTCCCACAATGTGACCCCAAACATCCAGGTGTCACTGGCATGGGAGAAGGTGCGGGTCTTCAGGCTTTCGGGGGCACACCTGGCAGAGGCAGGAGTCAGTTCCCACAAACATGACACTGTCACCAGATAAGCTTTTTCTGCTGCCTGGGTATAGGACCAAGAAGGGGCAGGGCATCCTGACCAAAGGGCCCACACCCTGGAGAACATCCGGTCTCCAGGACTCCTGTCACACGTAGCTGGGGTGGGGGGTCCTGGTCAGAAAGCCAGAAGGCTCCAGGTTGAAGTGAGGGACAAGGTCTCAGGATGTTTTCTGTCTGGTAGGAGGAGGACAACTTCCAGATCTGGGCCAGATCCTGCAATATAGGTTACTTCAGCAGGAAGGTGTGGGCAGCAAATTCAGATAGGGGCCTGGGAAAAAACCCAAATGTGTGGCAATGTCACACAGGCTTTGCCCAAGTATACTCACACTTGCCCTAGGCCCTCTCCTGGGAAAGGTGAGGGAAGAGGTTCCCCAGGGTGGGCTGAGGTGCTGGGACAGAAACATGCACCCCAGAAAGAATCCAAAGAAGCCCTATAGAGGGCCGGCCAGATAGCTCAGCGGATTAAAACACCTGCTTAGGAAGATGCAGGGACTGGGGTTCAATCCCAGTGTGCTGTGCCAGGCCCCACCCCCACGGCACGCTGAGATGGCAATTGGGACTGAGTATGGTGGCTCGCGCTGTAATCCCAGCACTTAGGAGGCTGAAAACAGGAGAGTCACTACAAGTCCAAACTATATAGTGAGACCCTGTACTAAATACAAGAAGAAAAAAAAGTCCTGTGGTAATGAGTTCAAGACCAGCCTCAAGTACATAGGAAGATGCTCTCAAAAAACTAAAAAACTAAATAAGCAAAACAGGCATGTAGGACCCTTGTGTGCCTCAACAAGGACAAGACTCAGGGACTTTCACACAAGACCCCTAAATTTCATTTTCCCATCTATGAAATGGAAACGATAACCTGCACACTCCATAGGGCTGTTTTACTGACTGCATTTTTTTTTTTAAGTAACCACCCCAACCAGGACCCCTGAACACTAAAGTGCATGCTATTAAGTACTCCACAGTCTTAACTCAGAACATACAGCAGCTTGGAGCAGCGTGGATTATTAATTAGGGTACACACACAGCCTGGATTATACAATAAACAGAAGGGACAGAGCCCTCCCAACCTAAAGACCATACTCCTCTGAGTGCTGCTAGTACACCAGGGCACAGGCACAGCTGGGCATGACCACAGGCACCAGGGCCTATCGCCCATGGCCAGTTCCATCCAGAACGTGCGCCCAGCAATTGTGCTTGGGTATGGACCTAACATCCAAGGGACTTAATATCAAGCCCTTCAGGAAGCCTTTAATACCCCACAGACAGCATATCCTTCTGGCCCCCAGCTTTTATCCCTGGGCCTTCCAGTACCCCTCCTCCAGTCTTCCTGGGCAGACAGGGAGAAGATGGGTGGGTGAGAAGAATGCCCCAGGACCAGAACCCAAGATGTCTTCTAGAGGCCCCTGAAACTTGAGGCCTGAGTGAGGGCTAGCAGCACCTGCCCCTCACCAGGCAAAGGGCACCTTGCGATGTTCTTGCATGACATAGTGGTCGTCATTCTGGGGCAGGGCTCGCATCAGTCCAAAGTCCCCGATCTTGACCAGGTCACGAGTAGCCAGCAGCAGATTTCGGGCAGCCAGGTCACGGTGGATAAAGCGCTTGGACTCTAGGTAGCCCATGCCCTCAGCCACCTGCACAGCATAGCGGCTCAGAGTCCCCAGGAGGAAGTGACCCTGATGCTTCCGCAGCCGGTCCAACAGGGATCCAAGGGGTGCCAATTCCGTTACCTGAGGCCACAGACACAGCAGGAGCGAGGCTGAGGAGCCAGTGTCAGTGCCATCCAGCTCCTGGTGCCACCCCTGAAACCTGGTGCTCCTTCCTGACCTGACCTCCAAGGACCTGTGGGAGCCCCATGGCTTTCTAGGCCTCTCCCCACAAGCAACACAGAAACAGCCCCAGGAAACTCAGCCTACAAGTTCCAAACATGAAATCAAGGGCCAGCCCGCCCTTGCATCTCTATAAAATGTGGGTGACAACCCTGGCCTGGACCCAAGAGCCCTTCTGTCCATGCCAGCCCCAGACCTTCAGCCCCAGCACTCACCATCTTCATGGGCGGTGTGAGCACTACGCCGTAGAGGCGGATGAGGTTTCGGTGGTCAAGCGAGTGCATGGCATTGACCTCCCGGATGAAGTCATCCATGGCCTCAGGCTGGCTCAGCACATCAGGTTTCAGGCACTTTACAGCCACACTCACCTGCAGATGTAAGGGTGAGGTCTCCTCTGAAGCTGTTTTTCAGGTCTCAACACAGCCCAGGGACATGACTCCCCCAACTCTACTCAGCCCTTGGGGCCAGTGCAGTACCAAGGTTGGGGGCTGGGGGGCTGGGGGGGCCAAGGGTGGACCCTGGGGTTGTTTGCTGGGCCTCCCCTTCCTGGGGCACAGCCCAGTGGCAGCATGAGCTAAGAGGCACTGGGTATGACAACATGACACTGACACTGTGATGAATGTAATGCCAGACTCGATGGTACTATCATAGGGGCAGTGGCCTCCCTTGAAAGAAAGTCATGGTGGGCGGCAGGAAGGGGCTTAAGGCAGCTTTCTAGGGCACTGGCAATGCTCTTCTCTTGCCTCAGCCTCCCCAACCGCTGGGGTCACCACATTCGGCTTCCCTTGACCTTCCGTGCAGGTGAGCACTGCTGGCTTGCCTGTGTGCCCAGTGATGTACATTAGCCCGAAAGGGAAACAAGGATGGGATCTGAAGAGCTACATCCAAAATGTGCATCCTAACTGAATCCAACTAAGTGCATGAGTAGGACAAAGTAGGAATACTAACTGCTTCCTCCCAGCCTGAGTGGGTTCCAGGGTGAGCCAGGCAGGTTTCCCATTCACATCCAGCAGGGTCAGGAGAGGGCTCAGCCACCACAGGGCTCTTCCTGATGGCTGTAGGTGGGAACAGAACTCACCGTCTTGCCTGAGGGTGCATCCCATTCGCCCCTGCGCACCACACCAAAGGAGCCATCCCCCAGCTTCTCCAGGAGGCGCAGGTCCTTGTCCCCGATGAGGCAGGTGAGGCTCTGTAGGGGACCCTCACTGGTGGGGCCGCCAGGGGTAGGCGAGGGCTTCCGGAAGGTGCTCTGGGAGTGGTGAGGGGGGAACTCAGACTCCAGCCGCTTGCCACTGAACACCTGTTAGGAGGCAGCCAAGGGCCAGGTGGAACCTTGGCGACCAGTCCCTCAGCCCCAGTCCTACCCCCCTGGGTCCACCCAGTGGTCCTCAGTTCTGCGTGGGACAAGGACTGCTTTGGCCAGGCTGCTGAAGGCTCTACCCTTCCAGTGAGAGCCCACAGCCTCCAAGTGGGTGAAAGGCATGCATCTGTGGCCCCCCACCCAGCTGTAGACAGGGACAACCCAGGGACAGCCAGGCCCTGCTCTGTAGTCTGAGCCTCTGACCCACCCCTCCCTTCCTGGGCCCCACACAGCACAGACACCGGTCCAGAGCTTCAAAGATGGGGCAGGAGCACAGGGCCCTCTGCAAACACCTCCTGTCCATTTTTAGCATTGGCCCCTTCTCTGGGGCAACCACTTGGCGCTGTCTGTCTCCCTTCCCCAGGGAGTCGGCTGCCCTTCATCCACCCAGGGAAAAGGATAATTTTAGTCTGAGGCTGAGCACTGTGTGTGTGTGTGTGTGTGTGTGTGTGTGTGTGTGTGTGTGTGTGTGTGTGTGTCCCTGCAGGGCCTGGGAAGACAGCTGCAAGTCTGGAGTGACGCTGAGCACCAAGGGCTGAGGAGACTGGAGGAGGCGCCAAGGCCCGGCTGGACAGGGTGGGACTGAAAGTTGTGGGGCAGTGAGCTGGCCACCTCCTCAGCCGGCAGCCAGTCTCCACAGCACACTCTTCTTCCCCCCTGGAGGCTCAGTCTCCTCTGTGGGTACAAGAGACAGCTCAGTCTAGGGCCTCTGTTGCATCCTTCCTCTCAGTAATACAACTCATTGTGCCTATGGACAAAGCCCAGCTTCCATAGCCCTTTTCAGTCTCTGTATGGTGAGCTGGCTAGGGAGGCCAATGGCACTTTATGGAAGCAGTAACTTGGGCCAGGGAGGGGTGATGGCCACCCTGAGGCTTCCTGCAAGCCAGCAACAGGATCAGAACTGGTCAAGCTGCTGCTATCGTGGCTTTGTCGGCCCCAACACACTCATCCTTCCCTGAAACCTGGGCAGGGAACCAAGACTGTGTCCCCAGAAAAGGCCACAGGATCCCAAGAGACAGCCTCTCCACTAGCTGGGCCAGCCAAGCTCTCCTGCCCAATCCCGCCAGCTGTTCTGTTCTGCCGCCCCAGCCAGGGCCAGTGAGGGAGGGAGGAAGGCCCGGCTGGCTCATTTCCTCTCTCATTGTCTTCTAGACAATGGGCAAAGTTCCACTGAGTCAGACCAGGGACTGCTGCACCACAGACTCAAATCAGGACAGAAGTGGGGGGTGGGGAGGAAGCTGTCGGTGGGGCCAGTGACCAGAGCAGCCCAGAGAGTGAGAAGCTGGACAAGAGCCCAAGGCAGATGTCCAGTCAGCCCCGCCATCCTGCTGGACCCTGGCCGCAGTATGCACAGCAAACCTGGAGGCACCCAGGCTACTCTCAGTAAGACACTCAAGCAGCCACTGCCACACAAGTGCCCGGTCTAATAAGACCTGAAAGAGGGAGGCCCAGACCTTGTACAGGCACACAGTGAGACCACAGCCACCTCCTGGGGAGGGCAGGGCACCTGGCACCACCACTTGGGACCCTGGGCCACCCTACTCACCTTGCTCATCCAGGACTTGCGCTTGCACAGGGCCTTCCTTCTCTTCACAGCTTCCCACAGCCGCCGCTGGCCTGCACAGAGGGAAGGAATGGCACTGCTGCGCCTCACAGCATCCCCCAGCTACTGGCTACTCATGCCGCAGCTTCTGGGGTCCCCCGGGGAAGCCCACGCTAGACACTGCACAGCATGGTAATGTCAACTAACCCAACCTCAACCAAAAAGGCACTGCCATTTGGCAGACAGTAATGATACCCTATTTCCTATGGTGGTCCTCCAACTTGGCGGGGGAATCTCACTAGAAAACTAAATAGTCCTGGTACTCTCCAGCTTGCCAGGAAGATCAAGGTAATGGATAGAACATTCTCAATTTTGAGTTGTTTTCCTATGAATTTTCTTACGCTACTGCCATTAGTTACCAAGGATCCACGCCAAAAGTACCATCTGTTGATATCTGATTTAACAGATTACTGACATTGAAGTTAAATGCACCAATAAATTTCTACAAGAACAGACAAAGACTTCTAGGTGCTAAAACCACTGTTCTTACAATAAATACAGAGAGGCTGGTTCAATTTAAAAGAGAGGAAGAGAAGGAGGGATTGAGAAGCCAACTGAGAGCTTTTCTCTTCTTTCCCCCACCATTCTCTGCAGATTCAGGACTTGCTTATGAACAGGGAGGGGAGGAAACACTTCACATAAATGTCTGATCAAATGAACAGGTGCAGATAATCCAAGGGACTAAAGTTGTAAAATCCCAATTCATCCCCATGACTGCACAGGTCCCCAAGCAGCCCCACGGGCAGCATCCACAGGGGACATCCCCCATGTGCACAGCAATCCAAGAACAGAGGTGAGTGGTGGGAAGAAACAGACAGCAAAACCTATGTCCCACCTACCAGGCCGGCCCATGCCGATCTTTTCCAGGTCCTCGTTCTTGACATACTCAAAGTGAGACAGGCGGGTCACATTGAGGTCATCACGGAGCCGCAGGAAGTACTGCTGGAGCTGCACCTCAGACAGGAGCTCCAACAGCCAGCCTGTGCCCTCCTCTGGCTGCATACTGCTGCTCCCCAGCCTCTGCAGACAGGACGACAGGAGATGGGGCAGGGATGAGAAACGGGGCGCTGGCTCCCAACACCTGCAACATGAGGCTCCCAGGGCTGGCGGTATAGCTCAGCGGACTAAGCGCTTGCTTAGGTAAGCTCAGGGACCAGTGTTGGATCCTTGGTTCCCCAAGCCGCGCCGGCCCCGCCTTCGGGTGCACTGATGCAATCCGGGCGTGTTGGCCCGCGCCTGTAATCCCAGCACATGGGAGGCAAAAAGCAGGAAGATCACCATGAATGTGGGCTGCATGCATAGTGAGACCCTGCACCAAAAAAATAGAAAAAAGCAACAGGAGGCTCCCTGGGAGGGTACGACCTGCCTTTCTGCTCCCCAGAATGGATGAGCATACTTGCCCCCATTCCTGTGAGCAGCAGGGTAAATAGAGGGTGGTGAAGACAAGGTGCAGGGCTGAGCAAAAGCAGCCAGGGTACCATGCTACTCCTGAGATCGCTGCTCTGTGCAGATTTCCTGTCTGCCTTTAAAGCCTCCTGGCATCTCATTTAAAAGTTATCACTTGTTTCTCCAGGAAGACAGTGACATTCTTACTCCTAACTTTCTAATTAGAAATGGTGGGGGATTGGGAAGTGCGCTGAAACCCATCCATAGCCCCCTCAAATGAGACAAGACCTCCCACTGCATGACATCCAATCCAAAGACCCCTCCAGAGGCCACCAGCAAGAGCCCACAGGGCCACAAAGGCTCAGACAAGATGCCCACTGTCTCAGAACAGATGTCTGAATTCATAGGTGAAAACTTACCTTTAATTTTTTTGAACGTAGCATGGGCCAGACATGGTAATGCACACCTATAATCCCAGCCCTACAGGAGGACTGCTGAGAGTCTGAAACCAGCCTGGGATACTCCAAAGTGAATTCAAGGCCTGCCTAAACTGCATAGTGAAACTATATATATAAAATGCAGCACATGCTAAAACGGAGGCCCATGAGCCTGATTCCTTCTCCTGGGTACAAAGCCACTAGCTCCGTAGCCCAGAGCCAATTGCTGACTACACTGTGTGTGCGCATCTGGCCTTCCACAAGTCCAGGGTGGCCTTGAACTTGTGGCAGTCCTCCTACCTCAGCCTCCCAAGTGCTGGGATTACATGCATGCACCACCATACCTGCTCCAATGACATCTATTGTTGTCCTTTAAGACAGTTTACCCTCACATGTTCACATTATTCTTGCTATCCATTCTGTTCCTGGATTTCACTAAACTTACATCTTTCTCTTAATTTTAAATGGTGTTACCTACTTCAAGTTTGAGTCCCTGTCACCCCCCCCAAAAAAAAATCCATCTTTAGGCTGCAATTAAGCAGTGGTACGGTACCAGTAGGTGATCTTGAGCCCACCCTCTCTTTGGTCCATAGGAAAAGACCAATGGCATCTTTAAAGCTAAGCAGCCTGACCCACCAGCCACCAAACACATACTTGTCCCATCTCAGAGCTGAGGCTTGGCTAGGTGAGCCCTGTTCCTTTGCCATCAAGGAAGACCATAGAGAGGAGACCAGCTGCCTCCCCAACACAAGCTCAAAGTGGTCATCTTCCGACTCTAATCTCAACAGGATGCACCCAGGAGGCCCAGGCCCAGCAAAACCCACTGCAGCTCCCAGTGGTCCTGCCAACACAGTCCCTGAAACCCAGGGTTTCCCAGGCAGCACAGAGCAGCAGAAAGAGTGACAAATGCCACAAGAAGCATTCTGTTCAAACCCTGGCTCTTCCACCAAGACAACTGAGCCAGGCAGCTGGGCCAGTTGGGGGTTCCAAGCTTTAAGCTGTCTCTAGGGGACATCTTTGGTGGTCACAACGGCTGGCTGGCTCAGCATTTTTATTGAGGGGTTGGGGATAAAAATAAGAGTTATCCTGCAAGGCATGTGATAGTCTCAAACACTAGCCCAAATCCCATGCAATGTAATTTAGACAGGTAAAAACTGACATATGATCACCCCTATCAGAATCAAACTTCATTTTACATATGAGTAAGAAAACATTTCAGTGGTTTTTAACATGCAGAGAGTTTTCCTGGAATGGTACTTGGTAAACTGAGGGAAAACTGTATTTTGGATTATCACAAACACAGCACAAGTCCAAGCTTCAGAAAAGCACAGGTGAGAGCAAAGGCCTTGTTTCCAGTGGCCTGTCCCTCTCTGTCAGCACCTGTGTACACTGTGAGACTTGGGGTCTGGCCACTTCTGCCTATCACCCAGAGCATAGGTGGGTCAGAACGCACAGTGTGCTCTATGCTACTTTTATTTCATTTCTCCTAGAGTGTGATGGTAATTGACTCTACACACAGTTAAAGGTTATGCTTTAAAATTTTTAAAAATCTTTTACTTATTTGGTACAGGGTCTTGCTACACAGCTCAGACTTGCAGTGATTCTCCTGTCTCAGCCTCCCCAGCACTGGGATTGCAGGCGTGCACCATCATGCCGTTTCAGTGGCCTGCACTGCACACCCAGGGCTCTGGGGCCAGCACAACATGAGAAACCCTGGGTCCTTGCGCTTGCTAGGCAGGAACTTAGACCAATGAGCTACCTCTCCAGACCCAAAGGTTATGCTTTTAATTTTAGTTAAGAAAGGTAACTAAAAACAACAGCTAAGGCCAGGGAGACAGATCAGCAGCTTAAGTGGCTGCCTGGCAAGCACAAGGTCCTGAGTTCAATCCCTGGTACCCAAAAAACCCCAGCTAATACTTAAAGGCTATACTCACTATATACAGTTCCAAACATTCAGCTGTTTTAACTCATTTACCCTCAACAAAACCATCTGTTTACAAAAAAAAAAAAAAAAAAAAAAAAAAAAAGCAGCAGCAGCAGCAGCAGCACACTATTGAAGCCTACGGTGCTCTGTGCTTCCCAGAATGAAGCTCAGAGGTGCACTGTGAAGTTCATGCCTGGGCAGATGGTGCTGGCAGGGCTTTCCACTACCACTGCCCTGTCTTGCAGTCAGGGGATCCTGTAGGTGATGAAGCTCTGCAAAATGGGGCCCCTATTCCTCACAAAGGCAAGCAGAGTATAGTGCAGCTCTGCTCCAGCCCAGGCTCTCGATCTTACCCTGCTCTCGGTGCCTGAAAACAGCTCAGAGCCCTGACCCAGTGGCTAAGGCTGGGGGTCCCCAGGGCCCCACTCCCCAAACCTAGAACAGAGCTGCTGCACAGGGGCCAGGTGGGAAGAATCCCAAATAGCTGACAGTCACCTCCCCACACTTTTTTCCACAGTGCACACCAGCTGCAGCCTCCCCAAGGTTGGTCCCTAGCCCTTGACCTATGGTGCCTGCACACCTGCGGCCAACACATGACTGTGCACATGTAAAAAGCTCCCACATGCACTTTCTAACATGCATACCAATGAGACCAGTGAGAACCAATAGAAAGGCCACTCTGCCCCCATGCCTCATCCATCCTCCACCACCACCATGGGAGGCGTCCCTCAGCCACCCCGGTGGTCCCTCTGCCCCAGAGGAAGCAGAGCCAGCCCCACTCACAGTGTACAGCTGCCTCCGCAGCCTGGCCAGGAGAGGGAAGGACAGCTCCAGGCCGGGGAAGCGACGGGCTGCTGCTGGCATCTCCAGAGAGAGGATCGCCCTGAGGGTCACTGGGCCACGGCTCAGGAAGGGGCCGAGCAAGGGCCTCCAGAGGGAGGCGAGCCAAAGTCTGCCCCTGGAGTCCCCCAAACACCTCTGTGGAGGTGGGAAATGAGGCAGAAGAACAGAATGGCCCCTCTGCGCTGCTGCAGGCCCCAGCAGGCAGCCTGGGTCCTCTGTCCTGCTCTGTCTTCTCCCGGCAGTAGCCAGAGCTCCAGCCCAACTCCCTGGCTCCCCCACCCGGCTGTACCGCCTTCTTCCTCCCTCCCTCCTCAGCTGAGCAGCTCTCTCTGACACTGGCTGAAAAAGGACCTTTCTGAATCCCTGCCAAGAGGAAGGGGGGGGGTACTCTTCCTCCCAGCCCCCCCATGCCTCCCCGCACAAGACAAGGCCCCCTGTCTCTGCTTCCACTGCAGCTTCACAGTTGCAGGACAGATCCTGGGACTGCAGGGTGGGGGCCTATGATTCCCGGAGCATGGAGAAGAAGGGCTGCAGGCCCACAGGGGCTTGTTGGGGCTGTGTGGGCTAGAACATAGCCCTGATTGGGGGGCTGGACCCCATAGTCCTCCATGGACACTGTAGACAGATCTTTGGAGATTCCCAACTATTACCACCATGTCCCAGCCTTGGCTGGGTGTCTCCTGGCTCAGACCTTAATGTGGCCCTGTTTCCCTGGTGCCTGACGGAAATAGGAGGCCGGCAGCCTGCCAGTGTGGAACAGTCCAGCCAAGAGCCAGGGTGGGATGGGAGTAAAGCTCTCTGGGGCTGCCTCTTTCCTGCCCACAACATCAGGGTGCCCCTGCCTCAGGCTAGCTGGCCAGATCCAAACCCTTCCAAACCAATACACCTTGAGACCTCTGCAGGCGCACCCACCCCAACTACAGGATCCCAGGCTGCAGACAACATCGAGCAGAGAACCCCACCACAGATGACAGGCTGGGCTGAGAGGACTGGAGACGCTCTGGGAACCCCACAAGCCCCCACATCCCACACGCTGACAAATGGTTCCCCTGCCCTTCCTCAGAGGGCACCAGCTGCTCTTAGACTCCCCTCGTTCTAGGCCCCAGACACACCTGACAGCTGCAGGAAGTTGTTCCTGCTCTGGCCCACAGCCCTGCCTAAGGAGCCCGTTTCTCAAACACTAGTCTCTTGTCCCTGTCCAGCTGGCCAGCTGTTCAGGGAGCCCCAGCTGGCCTGCAGGGTAGGCAGATGGGTTGAAGTTTTGGGGAGTCAGCACCCCAGACTTTCTTCCAGTGCTAAGCCTCCTTGGGGAGTCTGAGTGACAGCTGGTTTCTCTGATGGGGGGAGGAGGGGAGAATTAGGCAGAAATCAATCTTCCTTCCCCAGCACCTTCTCATATAGGACACAGAGCTTGTGAAGTGTTAAAGGACAAGACAGTCGCAAAGGACACAGGATACTAGGTGTTGACTCTTTCATAAAGGTTGTTGTTCACGTACCCAGCTGCTCCTCCTGTAAAACAACCTTCCATCAGGCAGCAATCCCAAGCAGACCAAGGACAATTCAAGCAGGATTACTCCACCTACTGTAAAATGGCTTTTGGACTACAATGGCTAGATTAAAAAGTGTAGGAACATCAGAACCATCAGCACCCCAGAGCCACTAGAACCTCATGTGTGGCTGACCCCTTCGATGTCTAACGAGAACAAGCCCTAGCAGCTTGCCCAAAATTACAGCTGTGGAAAGCTGTGAAGAGAAAATGGGTTTGGGGGGTCAGTGACAACTCAGCACCAAGTCAGTTCCTGAAACCTTCCTCACTGCCCTAAAAAACAGGCTGACCTTTCTACTAGCAAAACCCTTTCTCCTGTCAGCTATCGCCCTCTGCCGTCCAATAAAGGAAGTGCATGATCTCTAAAGAGAAGGGAGGCAGCCCAAACACAGGGTGTCCATATTTTCCAAAGAAAACAGAGGTATCTGGTTTGCTATAAAGACACAGTAGACCAGTAAACAGGCATGTCCAGGCCACATCGCTTCAGTTCCCCTAAAATACTGAGCCCAGGCCTGAGCTGTACTTCCCAAGCAGGATCTTACAGGCACTGCACAAGCCCAGAGGGCAGCTTAAATCCCAAGGGGCCATGCACATTGGGGCTGATGCCAACACCCTAATACCCCACTATCGGCACATAAGCACACCCCAGATCTGCCCCGGGGCCAGGAGTACAGCTACTGCAGAGGGCAGAAGATGCGGCCCGGGTTTCCGGTACCTGGATGTCCCTTACCTGTCGGCCCTCCTCGCCCCCCCCTACAAGGCGCTAGCAAGCAGTCCTCTCCTTGCAGGGAAGCACAGCAGCGCCACCCGCCCCTCCGGCAGCTCAGGCTGCGTCACTGTCCTGCGTGGGCGGGGGACGATCGAGCATCCTGCGGGGAGGCTCCAGGGTCGCCCCGCCCCATGGCCTCTGGTGCACCCCCAGCAGCTGAGCCTCTCAAACAGGCAGCAGAATATAACGCCATTCTGCACTTTGAGAAGCCGCCTCCAATGGAGGAAGATCCCGCCCTCACTGCCCACACCCACAGCCAGCGTAGACCATGAAGTCTGCGCTCCATAGGCCTAAAACTCACTATCCAACCACCCCCTGGCAGGCTCCACCTGCAGGCCCCAGGCTCCTCTAGCCCCGCCCTACCTCGGAGACCCGCCCCTGCCGGAGCCCTGCCCCAAC
Organism: Ctenomys sociabilis; assembly: GCA_004027165.1. Taxonomy (NCBI): domain Eukaryota; kingdom Metazoa; phylum Chordata; class Mammalia; order Rodentia; family Ctenomyidae; genus Ctenomys; species Ctenomys sociabilis. The sequence goes on along the minus strand of PVKA01013836.1, from coordinate 12,253 downwards.
CCTCACCTCCTCCTCTGGAGTCCTGGATATATGCCCGGGAGCATGAGCCAGGACACCCACGCTGGCCTTGGTGACTTCAGACCTTCGACTCCGACACAAGCCCACTCCCACGCTTGCCCACACAATAGTGCTTGTGCAGCCCTGGGGGCGGGGCAGGCAGAGACTCCACCTTTCCTCCAAATAGGGATGCAAGGTGCCCGAAGTGATGGGCACAACCTCTCATGCAGATGGCATGGGAAGCAGCCACAGGCTCCTTCATAGACTTAGGGCTGAGCTCAGGGCCCTTAGGGGGCAGAGGAAAGAGAGATGCTGAGGAAACCCCAGCAAGCCTGTGGCTGGGTGTCACACCATGCTCACTCATCCCCTTCCCTTAGCCTCAGTGTTCCTTCCTCCTCCCCTCTACAGAAAAAGCCAAGTGGGAAAAAAGGTCAGAACATGTGGTCCTAGATGATGCTTAGCAGAAGTTGGCAGAAGGGAGTCCTGCAATCTACTATAATCAGCAGCTGTGTTGTAAGGCTGAGAGAGCCAGGCCCTGTTCCCCTGCAGCAACCCTCTTTTTGCTTTCTCCTGCTTCATCCCTGGGAGACCCCACCTCCCAGCATCATCCAGCTGTGCCACCCACAGCACCCCAACCGCCCTGGGATTTGGGGTACCTGCCCAACACCCTGGTCATCACTTGCTCTCTGTCCCCTCACACCATACAGCTACAGGGAGCCAGGAGTACCTGGGAACACTGGCCTCAGCATCCCCTGGCCCCAGCTCTCCATCAGCATTACGTCATGAGTCTGCGTGGAGGAGCAGACCTGACTGAAATTTCTAGCCAAAGGGAAAGTCTTGGGTGGGGCCTAGCAGCAGCTGCCATCCTGAGGACAGCTTCCTCACCCTCCTGACACTGTGACCCACCTTTCCTCCTATTCTCCCTGTGGTAACTCCTCCTCTCCCAGGAGGCCACCACCACTCAAGCGCTGCCTCCAGACCTAAGGGCCTGGCGCTCTCCAGACACTTGGCAGATGCAGGGCCAGAGAGGGCCACCACCACCTCCTAGAGCCCCAAGCCAGGACACCCACCCATGCACTACAGCTCCTCTGCAGCTCTGCACAGTACTCATGGATGAATATCTGTCATTGCCACCTTGATCAGACAGCCCTTGGTAGAATCTCAGCTTCACTGCTTCCTAGCTGGGCAACATCTGGGCCAATCACTTAACCTCTAAGCCTCAATAGGAGGTAAGAATACACAGAATATCCTTCCTAGGGCTGTCCTGAAGTGTCAACAAAGAAGGAAGGAAGGGAAACAATTAAAATGTGAAAGGGCTGGCCAGGTAGCTCAGCAGACTAAGGCATCTGGTAGGGCAGAATGCAGCTAGGGTTCAATTCCTGGCCTGCTGTGCTGGCCCCATCCCTGGGGTACACTGAGACTGTCTGTGGTGGTGCACGCCGGTAATCTCAGCACTTGGGAGGCTGAGGACAGGATCATTACGAGTCCAATGTACAGAGAGAGATCCTGCAGACCCTGTAGCAGGCCTTGCCTGTCTCCTCACCCTCACCTACTTCCATTCCTTTCAAGTGTCGCTACATCTCAGTCATGGTAAGTGCCTGCCCTTCCTTGGACACACCTGGTCTTCATTTTAATGTCCCTGAGCTATTCTTTGTGGCATCTATCTTGATCTACAAGATGAACTGGAGATCCCAATCAAATACCATCACTTCAGTATGTTCCCATCTGCTATCCCCAAACAGCTGTTCGTATGGCACCAGGTCCTCAAACTTTTTAAAAGTATTATTATCAACAGAGGCAGTATAAGCACATAAAAAGGTATGGGGGAAACCACCAAAGTACTTATACATTGATGCTCCAATCCGTAAGGGTCACTACTCCCAAAACCCTCTGCATCATGGCATGATTTTCTCTTTCTTTCTCTCTCTCTCTCTCTCTCTCTCTCTCTCTCTCTCTCTCTCTCTCTCTTTCTTTATTAGTATTATTTTTTGGTGGAACTGGGGGTTGAACTCGGGCCCTTGTGCTTGCCAGGCAAGCACTTATTCTACTGAGCCATATCCCTAGCTCCAGCATGATTTTATTGAGGGTATACCCACCTCCAGGGTGGTCTGTACACTCCCAAGGAACCAAGCCTAGCAAGCAACCCAGTTAGGTTTGATGAAAAGGACTCCAGGCTTGGTCATGCCACGAAGCAAGGCGGGCTCTGCCTCTCGTCCTGCGTGCAACTGCTGCCTGCGTACCAGCAGACACCAGGAATAAGTGCGGGTGCCCCACCCAGAGAAACCGGTGCCTTCTTAGGGAGAGCGGCTGAGGTCATCATACCCTCTCCTGTCCCAGGCCCTGAAGACCACACAGACCTGAGGTCAACTCAGTCTCTCAAGTAGAGAGCGCCCTGAACCCACAAAATCTGCCCACGGAGGTGTTCTCCTCAGGCTACAGAGGGCAGGCAGGACCTGGGGCAGAAACAGGGAGAAGCAGGGCTAACCCCACATGCCAAGGGCTCTGACCAAATCACTTCCAACACCAATGAGGAGGCGTAACTGTTAGAGAGGACAAGGACCTCCTGCACCCACAGGGACATCACCTGTGCCGAACTTCCCATCTGTGCCAAGCTGTTTCTACTCCACCAAAGGATGGCAGCCTGCCAACCCTGCCACCAGACCAGAGTACTAACGTGCTTTTGGACATCCTCCCGCACACACAGACACCAGCAGAATGGGACAGAAGACAGATTTCTGGGGCTGTCTAGGCTCATGCCCATGCACATTTTGCACTGTGCATGCTGGGGTGCCCAGCTGCAGAACACTGCCTCTCACTGCTGTCCTGCCCAGATGCCATCAGACACTAGGACCCAGAAGACACTCCAAGGAGGGAGGATGGTGGCTGGAAGGAAGGACACAGTGTGGCTCACAGCAGCCAGAGCTGGCAGAAGCTACCCAGCAGTCACCCTGTCCGCCACTGGCTCAGCCTCACCACCCCCACCCTCCACCAAGCCCAGAGCTGAAGGGGCCCATTGTTGGGCCTGGAGCGGGGTGGGGAGAAGCAGCATGGAGATGCCAGGCTGTGCCCTGTGGGACAGTCACTCTGCAGGAGCATAGCTCACTGTGCCAGATCACATTTGTATGAAACCCCAGCGCCTGCGCTTGTGTGACCCCTGCAGGCTGTGTCAAGAGAAACCACAGCGAGAGAAATGGTGGGACTAGACCTTGCATCTCACCACATCCTGCTTCTCCATCTGACCAGTGATCATAAGAGCAGGAAGGGAGGGGTTGTCATACCAAACAGAAGCCCAGGGGCTGGAGCCCAGCAAACGCCCAGGGTACCGCCAAGGTCAGGAGACCCAAGCAGGGGCCTCCCCTAATTTGGTAGGACACAGAAAAAGGAAATAGCCAGTGTAGCCATACCCATTCAGGGCTCCCAGGAGGCACACCTGCACAATACAGAAAGGCCAAAACCTTGGCCCCACCCCCTTCTGTTGCTCACCAGGTGCCTACTATGTGCTCACCCTGTGCAAGGAGCACCATGGGGTTTCAAAGGAACACAAGGCCATTGATGGATTTAAAATATTCCTTACTACCCTACATTCTTCCTCAATTTCAGATGAAATTTCAGGCTCCCAAAGAGCAGGAAAAGGCAAAGCAGCATTTGACCCACAGAAATGGCTTGGCCAAAGATAAGACCTACAGAGGACGCCCACCACAGCACGACATTCAAGGTACTCTGGACCCTGTACCAACACTGAGTGAAAGCATGGGTTCTGTGAGGCAGTTTAAAGAGGAGACAGAAACCAGGCACACATCTGTAATCCCAGCACTCCGGAAGCTAAGGCAGGAGCACTGCTGCAAGTTTGAGGCCAGCCAGGGATACATAGTGAGGTCAAGGCCAGCCTAAACTTCCTAACAAGATACTGTCTCAAAAGGGGGGTATCCAGGGAAACAGCAGATTTACAGGCATGCAGATAATTTCACTCCTTCCTGAAACTCAGCCAAAATAACAATTTTAAAAAAGAGGTTTTTGTTCCTGCTTTAATGGTGTAATTCTCTAAGGCGGGGAGAATAGTAGAAGGTGGAGGACCCAACCAGGACAAAAGTCTAGAAGCTGAAAAGCAGATGGGTCAGTGACAAGAACAGTAGACTGGGTCTTAAGGACCAAAGTGAGAGGGACCACTGACTCTACAAACCCTCCAAAGGCCTTGGAACCAATAGGCAGCCCTAGACACCGCTCCAATAAAGGGTAAACCCCAAAATGCACCTGAAACAAGTGACTGAAAAAGAGTAAGATCTCTTTTTCTCTTCTGGACTCAACAACCAGGTGGCCACCCCTCCCCCACCCTGCCAACATGGGGGACAGCCCTGAATAGACAGCTCAAGGTCTCTGTGCACAGGGAATACCACATTCCAAACATGAGCGGTGAATACAGGAACAGCAAGAGCCCAGCTCCCCTCCTGACCGTGCTTCCAGGACACACAGTCTCCAATCCCAGCAGGATATATCAGTGTCTTTTCTGGGAACACCGACCAGGCCAGGAAAGATGTAACAGTGCCACCACAGAGGCTCCCACACAGTAGCCCACCAGGTCACATTCCAGAATGGCCACTGAAGCCACAGGCACTGCAGTCTGCCTTCCTAGGTTAACCTGACAGGTTAACCATGAGACAACAGGAAAAAAGCTCAGGGCCAGAATGCTCATAAAGGTACTCAGGGTGATAAAATATTGTGTCCTCCAAATGAAAATTACAAACAAAACAGTAGGAAAAAACCTCAGAAGTATTTGCTGCAGGAGTAAATGAGCAGACACACACCCAACCCCTACACCCCACACTGGGGACTGAATTCAAGGCCTTTGCACTAAGATATATCATATTTTTTTGGAGGCTGGGTGTAAACTTGCAAGCTTGCTGCCTCAGCCTCCCTCAGCGCTGGAATCATAGGTATGCACCATCCATCTGCCTAAAAACTTGAGTATGTGGACCAATCACAATGCAGATCCTGACCTCACAGATCCAGCCTGCTTCTAACAAGCTCCCTCAAGCTGCTGTGGCCACAGATGCAAATGCACCATGGGCAAAGCAAGGGTCTTAAGCCCTGCAGTGCAGGGTGCTTGCCCTGCTGAGTTTTAAAATCTCTACGAAATTGGAAATGGTCAAAGCTTGGGTTCCAGCTTGAGCATTTTATCAACTCAGTCCATACAGGCACTATATCTCCAACCCTCTTTAGAGGGGTCCACCACTCTGGAGAAACCTGTCACTGTGCCAGCCATAGCTCCTAGCCACCAACACTCCATTTTCTCATGTTATCTCTACTTCTGATATGGACCACGTTTTTAGGATGTCCTTCAAATTATGACCCTAGATACACTTTATGTACCTACTTGCTACTCAAAGAACGTCAATAGATGGAGAAATCATGCACACCAAAATCCCAAGGAACTGATTCTGAGGATTTTTTTCCTCAATAGGTTTTCACTTAGCTTTTTTTTTTTCCTTCTTTAAAATGTAGACTTCCAACCAGGCATGGTGTCACACCCCTGTAATTACAACATGTGGGAAGAAGGCGGAGACAGGAAGATCACTGCCAGTACAAGGCCACCCTGGGCTACAAAGTGATTTCAAGACCAACCTGAAATACACTGAGAGAATCTGTCTTAAACAAAAAAAATTAAATAAAATGCAGACCTCTAAATGTCAGCATGTCAAGCCTTTATAGGGGATTTCTTTCGTGAGCTGTTTATTGTCTCTTGGAGTAAAACAGAATCTAAACAGTGCACTGATGCCACACAAAGGATGTGGATGGCTTAGGACTACAGCCTGAACTCCAGGACATAGGAGGTAATGGAGTAAGATCCTCGAGGTGATAAAGGAAAACAATTTCCAATCTAGATCTCTGTATCCATCTAATCAGCTGAGAGATCAAGAGTCAGGCTGGCATGGTGCCAAAACCTACTGCCGGAACACACTCCTCTTAGGAAACTCCAGAAGATGAGCACTTCTGAGCCTCAGCAAAATGCTGGGGAGGCAGGAACAGGAGAGGGAAGGTCCAAGATACCTGAGTATCGATATGGCTGCTGCAGGCTGAAGGAGGTATCTTCAGTAGGACACTGGACAGACCACCCAGCAGAATGGCCATCTTGATACACAGAGGCTGAAGAAGGTGACTGGTAGAAGGGACCCTGAATAATAAGCAGGACTTGGGTGAACGTTTCAGCAGCAGAGCTGGCCCAGCACACACCAGGCCTGGATTTGATCCCCAGCAGGCCAAAAGAAGGGGGGCAGAGAACAAGTTCAGGGCACAGCGCCTGTAATTCCAGCACTCAGGAGATTGAGGCAGAAGGTTCCCTGTAAGTTTGAGGCCAGCCCGGGCTACACAGTGAGTTCAAGGCCAGCCTAAACTATATAGTGAGACTTGTCTCTAAAATACAGTAAGTAAGTAAATGTAAAAGTAGAATTTCAGGGAAAATAAAAAGTTGTGTAAGACAGGAACAGTCACCATGGTTTACTCCTTTATGGTAAGGTAAGCACAGATAGCAGAGTATAGATTAAAAAGAGCACATCTACAGTGGATGGACAGAAAGATAGAAACCCTGCTGAGGTAGGAATGTAGTCACATCTGTATCTTACTGGCCAAGATAACATAACAGGGATCAGATTTACCCTCCTGACTGAAACCCAAAGAAAAATGAACCAAAGAAATAGAAGTGTCCACAAAACCACCAGGTATCAGAAAATAATGGACAGCTGTCTAGGACACAGCCCAGGGGAGAGAGCTCAGCTGAATACAGGAAGCTCCCCAAGTGAGAACATAGAGCTAAGGTCAAGAGATGTAGGCCACAGCCCCTGGATAGTCCCAAAATGTGTGGATCTCCCCGGCCAGGGAGAAGCCCATAGATCACAGGAAGCCCAGCTGCTCACAGGCAGAGAGCCTGGAGGGTCTCTCTTGCTCTGCAGTGAACACCCAGCCCTGAACACAGCATAGGTCCCACCTAATAAACTTTGATACAATGCCCCAAAAGGGTAAAACTGCTTCCAAACCACTTAAATGCATTCCAGAACAAAGTTCAACAATATTTACAGGCATTGCAAACTACCCAGCAACCAACAAGGTAAAAGTGCACATTATCTGTCATCTAATCACAAATTACCAGGCACAGCCAAAAAAAGAAAGCAGACTATGACTCATAGAGGAAGTGAAGTGATGAACCCCAAGCGAGACTGGACAAAATGCTGAGAAGGGGCAGCTGTAGAATGGCAGCACTGCTGGGAGACAGAGGGCTTCCTTGCATTTGCCAGGCCTTGGGCTGGACCATAACAGTCACTAAAACAATAGTCCATACCTTCAAATTGACAGACGTTTCTGAGTCAAATCAAGCTTGTACTGTAAAAATAATGTGTGAGATTTAACAAATAAACACTTTGCTGAATGTGGTGGCATGTGCCTATTAACCTCAGCTATTTGAGAGGCTGAGGTAGGAAGATTCCCAGCCCAGTGACAGCAGCCAGTTAAAATTTGTTTCAAGACACTGTAAATAAAACATTTAAAAAGGCTGGGGGGGGGGGGGGCTGGGTAGATGGCTCAGTGGAATAAGCGCTTCCCTGGCACGCACAAGGGCCTGAGTTCAATCCCTGGTTCTGCCACAAAAAGAAAAAGGCAGAGAAGGGCCAGTCAGACAGCTCAGCAGACTAAAGCACCTGTATAGGCGGAGCTCACTGACCTCTGGGAACCTGTGTGCCTTCCAGTCCCCCCCAGGGTACACTGAGACAAGAGACTGAGATGAGCATGGTGGCATGAGCCTGTAATCCCAGTGCTTGGGAGGCTGAAAAACAGGAGGGATCACTTAAAGTCCAATCTGTGCAGTGAGACCCTGTAGACCCTATACTAAATCGATTAAAAAAAGAAGAAGAAGAAAGAGTACGTAGCTTAGTACAAAGACCCTAGATTCAGCCCCCAATATGGGGGAAGGGTACATAAGCAGAGTTCTGTAATGACCATGCATAATATTCAATATTATGAATGTATTTATAGTACTGAACTTTAAAATTCATAAAGGCTGAAATGGTAAGTTGTGTATGTATCTTTTTAAAATTAGAATAGTTTTAGGGCTGAGGATGTAGATCAATCAAATAACGTATACCTATCATGCAGGAAGCCCTAGGTTCAAGCTCAATTCCTGAAATAAAAAAAAAATCAGAAATAGTTTTTCTTTAAAACAAAAAAAAAGAAATAGTTTTTAAAGACAGAAAAACAATGCCATAAAACCCAATACTATTGACATTAGCATCAAACAACATAATATTTAAGGACATGTCTTGTGATGGCCTAAACCTAGACTTAGCATAGGTATTGCCATGGAAACTTGAGCTGTAAAAACAGGTATACCATACAAAAGAAATATACCCTGAGGAAGCTGCTGACCTTAAAAGACTTTAGCTGAGGCCGGGCGTGGTGGCACATGCCTGCAATCTCAGCACTGGGGAGGCTGAGGCAGGAGGACTGTTGTGAGTTCGAGACCAGCCTGAGCTACAAAGTGAGCTTAAGGCCAGCCTGAATTGCATAGTGAGATCCTGTCTCAAAAAGTCAAAAAAAAAAAAAACTTTAGCTGACCCCAGGATAGCAAAAAACAGGCCTGCCATATGGAGGAAATATACCCTGAGAAAGCACTAACCTTAAACAATGACAGGAAAAAAAGCCAAACGTATAGCAAAAAGATCTGTTTGACAGGTAGCACGGGTGCTAATCTGTTTGACAAGCAAGATATATTGCATATTACCTTTATATACACACCATGTCTTCTGGTCAGGACTGCTCAGACTCTGAAACAGAGGTCTACGCTGATGGTCCCTGAGCTTAGCTAATAAAAATCTTCAAATTTTAATTGGCTACTTGGATTCCTATATTGATTATGAACCCACGACACTGAAAGAAATCGGTATGTTGCTACAGTTGCAGGCAGCTGAGCTAGATTAAAATATTATAGGCAATCAGACAGGGCCAGGCCATCAATGAGACAATATGGAAGACAAGGTGACTTTGTAACTTAAGAGACAGATCCCTGCTGTGGGCCAGACCTCAAGACAAAACCAGAAAAACAAATACAGCCATGTACCCAAGTATCCAAAAAAAGAAAAAAAAAAAAAAAAAGATAAGTATCCAGGACATTCTAAAATGAGTCTATAAATAAATAAGTAAGTAAATAAATAAATAAATAGTCTCACCTTGGCCTGGAACTCACTAACCCAGCCCCCTACAGAAAAAGCCCCTTTTCTTGTATTAATGCCCAATTGCTACATGACTTGCTTCCCCATTTGATCCCTTAATCAATTTTACCTGAGCAATTATGCTTCACTCTCACTGGCTGACCCACCTCATGCAAGTTCCCATGTTGTCCACTGTAGACCTACCTTACCACATGATTTTACTCTATAAAAATCCCTGAAAGACACACCTTCTGGAGCAACCTGCTCGGGTCCCCCTTCTGTCCCTTTCTCAGACAGGAGCTTTCTTTACCCCAATAAATATATTCTGCTCTTAACCTCTACTGTTCCTAAAATTCATTTATTGGTTTTGGAGAACACAAACTCAGCCCACGTAGCTTTCAGGTTGGGAGTTTCATTCTCCCACATCACTGAAAGAGGCTGATGCAGAATGATCATCTCAAGTTCAAGGTCAGCCTGAGCTACACAATACATTCAAAGCCAGCTTGCAAAGCTATGTAGCAAGACAAAAACTGTTTTTAAAGTTCTCTTTGAAAAGACATTGTTTAATTACAACGCAGGACGGGCCAAATAGCTTAGCAGATTAAAGCGCCTGTGCAAGGACCACAAATTCCTGGGTGCACCCCCCGTGCACTGAGAGAGCAACTAAGACTGGGCGTGGTAGTGTGCACCTGTAATCCCAGCTCTTGGGAGGCTGTGTGATCACTAGGAATCCAATCTAGTAGTGAGAACCTGAACACCCTGTAGACCTTTCCCTCAAAAAAAAAAAATTAAAATGCAAACCACAAACTGGAAGAAAAGGTTTGCAAATATCATGTATCTGGGGGCCAGGGAGATGGCTCAGTGGAATAAGCGCTTCCCTGGCAAGCGCAAGGCTCTGAGTTCAATCACCGGTTCTGCTAAAAAAATAAAATAAAATAAAATAAATTATGTATCTGATAAAGGACTTACATCCGGAACACAGAAAAAAAACTTCAAAATTCAACCCCCCAAAAAGCCAGTTAAAAATGCATAACTATGCTGAATGGATCCAACACCAGAGACACACACATGGCAAACACAAGGAAATGCAAACTTAAACCGTAGTCAGACATACCATTAAACATATCAGGATGTCCAAAATTAAAGAGGCTGGGTTCAGGGAGATGGCTCAGTAGAATAAGCGCTTTCCTGGCAAGGGCAAGGGCCTGAGTTCAATCCCCGGTCCCACCAAAAATAAATTAATTAATTAAATTAAAGAGACTAACCATACAAAGTGTTGGTATGTATACGAAATTGTTCAAACACTTTGGAAAACTGCCTGACAGGGTTTTTGTTTGGGTTGATTTGGTTTTTTTCAGACAAGGTCTTGATATATATTCCAAACTGGCCATGAATTCACTATGTAGCCCAGGTTGGACTTGCACTTATGGCAATCTTCCTGCCTCACCCTCCCAAGTGCTGGGATTACATATGTGTGCCACCATACCCAGCTTCCCCCCCCTTGCCCCGCCCCGGGTCCAGGTCCTTGCTCTGTTTAGGCTGGCTACAAGGTCCTGGGTTCAAGCCAACCTCATCCCTTTGTCTCCTGAGTTACCTGGGCTATGGACACATAGGATTCTGTATTGCTTTCTTTTCTTCTTCTCCTTCTTTTCAGACAAGGACTCACTATGCAGTTTAGGCTGTCCTTGAACTCACTTTGTATCCCAGGCTGGTCTGGAATTTGCAGTGATCCTCCTGCCTCAGCTCTAGAGTGCTGAATCCAGCCAACATACCCAGCTATCTTAGCTATTTTTTTAGATTAAGTATTTTGTTATTTTTTTAAGTTTACTTAAGCTGTTCATTAAAACATAAAAAATGATACATATTACAGTGGTAATATGATTGGTACATCTGTCAGTTTCTAAAAAGTTGAATTTTGGTTGAGAGAGCCTTTTTACCAAGACGGCGCTGAAGGCAAAAGCTGAAGGCAAAAAAGAAAGCCCCTGCGCCTCCCAAAGCTAAAGCCAAAGAAAAAACTTTGAAGACCAAGAAGGCTGTGCTGAAAGACATCCACAGCCACTAAAAGATACAAACATCACCCACCTTCCACCCCAAGACACTGCAGCTCCCAAAGCAGCCCAAACACCCTTGGAAAAGGGTCCCCAGGAGAAACAAGCTTGACCACTATGCCATCATCAAGTTCCCCCTGACCACAGAGTCAGCCATGAAAAAGATTGAGGACAACAACACACTCGTGTTCATTGTAGATGTCAAAGCAAGTAAGCGCCACATCAAACAAGCTGTAAAGAAGCTCTATGACATCGATGTTACCCAGGTCAATACTCTAATCGTATTGCCTGATAGAGAGAAGGCATATGTTCAACTGGCTCCTGATTATGATGCATCAAATATTGCCAATAAAATTGGGATCATCTAAACTGTGTCCAGCTGACTAATTCTAAATATATACTTTTTTTTCCCTCAGTATAAATTAATAAAAAGTTGAACGTTCACCTGCCATAGGACCAGCCAGTCTTTGGGATTTACCTGAGAATAATGAAAATACTATATATATCCACACAGAGGCTAACACAAATACCTTTACTATAATACCAAAAACTAAAACCAATTCATTACCAGGTAAAGGAGTAAGGTGACTGTGACAACAGACTACTCAGCAATACATGGAAGGAATACTGATATGAAATTAGGCTGAATGAAATACACCAGACCTAAAAAGAGCATGCACTACTTGGTTTTCATTTATACAAATGGCTGGGCAATGCAAATATGGGCAGAAGACAGAAAGCAGACAGAGAGGTGGGCAGTACACCTAAGAGACAAAAGAAAACTGCTGGAGGTTTAGGAAGAAAGGACAGGTTCACTACCTTGATCACTGTGGCAGTCTCATAGGTATGTATGTGCATATTAAAACTTATTACAGCCGGGCATGGTGGCGCAGGCCTGTAATCCCAGCACTCGGGAGGCTGAGGCAGGAGGATTGTTGTGAGTTCGAGACTAGCCTGAGCTACAAAATGAGCTTAAGGCCAGCCTGAACTGCATAGTGAGACCCTGTCACAAAAAGA
>PVKA01013835.1:36994-54292 GCA_004027165.1 Ctenomys sociabilis | reverse complement strand
TCTGCTGGATGGTTAAGACCTAGGTAGATCAAAACTTATATACCAACACATGAACTTTATATTTCCTATGTGGTCATTGAAGTCTTCTCAGGGTTTATCTTGTAGTCCTGTACATTATTCTGTAGTTCCTTTGTCTGTGTCATCCATGTGGATGAGTCACGGCCAATGCTTCACCAGATTGCTCTCTGTGAGAGCCTGAGAGAAAGTTTTCTCTTCATGTGGCTCTCCCCAGGCACACTATAGAACTTCAATCTCTTTCCTCTGTGGCTCCACAATCTCCTTGCTCAGAAAATTTGGAGCTCACCTGAGTCTCATGGTATTGCAGTACAGGTTCTCCTATGTCCTGAGTCTTCGCTGACCTTGAAACGCTGGGGCCAAAATGTTGGCTGGCCTTGTGGCTCTTCTATTTCTCCAACTCTCACTTGTGATCTTAGGTTGTTAACCATCCAGAAGAAAAGCTGATTAGTATCCTGCAGCATATGCCATTCACTTTGCCTTATCTGACTCAATTGATTTTACTTGTTGTACATTTCCTTTTGTATTTCTGCTTTTGGCTTGTTATACTAGGGAGACTGTACGATATTTACACATGTGTGTCTGGTTTATTTCACTTATGAGTATATGTTCAAGTGGCATCCACTTCAGTATAAATGCTTCAAACTTATCATTCTTAATAGCTGAGTAATACTCCATTATATAGAAATACCACATCTTTTTCAAGCATTCTTCATGTGATGGACATCTTGGTTGTTTCCAAGATTTTGTTATCACACATTGTGCTACTATAAACATAGGTACACATATATCTCTATGATACAATGTATCCAAATCCTTTGGGAAAATTCCCAGTAGGGGGATAGCTGGCTTGAATGGGATTTCTAGTCCTATTCTTTGAGGAGTCTCCATACTGACCTCCACAATGGTTGTACTAGTCTACATTCCCACAATGTAGTATTTTTGTATTCAGTCAAAGTTGAGATATTGTTGATTTTGTCTTGTAGGCTCCTCTGTGGAGAAGGCTCCCTGACCTGAGAGAGAACTGAAGGAGTTGGTGACTGTGTCACCAGTAATTTCATTGCCAGGTATCAGAGTTGGTTGGGAGCAGCCCCTTGAAGGAAGCACTGTGATTTCTCCCATGCAATTGTTAGATGAATTAATGGACCAGGACTGAAACTTTGCCCTGACTGAGAAGCCCAGCAATTTGTGGTGTGACCATGGAAGCATTTGTAAATAATATCTTTGTGGTTCCTGTCCTGCAGAATTGTTTACAAATACTTGTAATCTTGGTCCATGTGAAAAAATTCACAATAAAATTTGTAAAAACAATATGAAAAGAGTTCTTATTTCATGAAAATGGGAGACTTTTTTGCAATATTTACAGAGCTTGCTAGCATAAGTAGAACTTAGAATCAGATGAGGCCATGCTCATTTGACATTATCTAAAAACCAACAGTCATCTCAGGCAGCTGACCCAACCGGAAAATATGAGGAAAAAATCAGGTTCTTGCAGACAAATTTGATGGGCTCCTTCAGCGGACTGAATAATTGAGACTTGAAGGAAAGGTAGAATAATCCCGGAGAATGATGAAATTAATCGAACAGCTAAACAAAAGAGAAAATTGCTTAGATCCACAACTTCAACCAATGAAATTTATGATGCCAAAGAAAAAACAAATTGAAGTTTGTGAAGTGTGTAGAACCTTTTTGCTAGCAGGAGATGCTCAGTCCCAGGTAGATGATCGTTTGATGGGAAAGCAACACATGAGCTATGCTAAAATTAAAGGTGCTGTAGAAGAATTTAAAGAAGAGTTAAGAAAAAGAACTGAAGAATCTCCTAGGAATAAATGTCTGAAAAAAAAGGAAGCAAGAAAGAAGAAAGAGAAAAAGAACTGGAAAGAGCAAGGGAAGTAAGAGAAGGAAATTCATGACAAGATGAGGAACAAGAGAAAGAAAGAGTTCCTGATAGAGAAAGAAGAAAGAAAACTTATTCATGAAGTAGGCCCTCAAGTCGAACTTCTGAGTGGAGATGCAGCAGGTCATGAGACCGCAAGATATTATAAGTAGAGAAAGAAGATGAAACAGAAGTAGAGATTGGCAGAGAAACAGAAGCCATGACAGATCAGAAAACATAGATTTCAGTCAAGATCAAAGACAGTCAAAAAGCCATGATTGAAATTCCTATAAGCACAGGAGCAAAAGTCAGGATAGAGAACAAGACAAAAAAATCGAAGGAAAAGGCAGAAAAGATGAGACCTGAGGATAAGAAAATGTAGGGTGAATTCCAGTAGTTGAGAAAAGCAGAGTGAAGATATAAACCCTGAATAGAGGGAAAGTGATACTAAGAATGAGATCAGTGGGACCAGTGAAGAAAATAAATCTGAATGTGACACTCAGTGCAATTAAAACTGATCTGATAAGACCTCAGATCAGACACATGACCACTGTTTGAAGATTTCTTGAAAAATACTGAAAATGGCATAAAGTGAAGATGTGCATTAAAAAGAAGTGAAAGAAAGCAATAGTGGCATAGATAAAGCATAAAACTCAGTTAGTTGTTTTTTTTGTTTGTTTGTTTGTTTGCATTTTAATTAAAAATTAGTTCAGGACTGATGTCATCTACCAGATTGCAAAAGATGTGTTTAAACATATAAGCTTAGGTCCTGTATCATGTTTTTTCTTTAAGTCTCTTTTTTGTCTTCAATATTTGAGATTATATTGGTTATGTTGTGGATCAGTACCCATGATCACTTTGTACACAGTTCTTAGCAGACATACCAAAACAAGCCATGCATTGCTTTTCAGTTATTCCAGTAACTTTCCAGCTTCAAATTTAGAGACAAATTTTATGTAAGAGGATTAACTTACAGTATCTTCAAATGCTGATAAAGTGGTATTTATGCCTCAACAATTTACAATTTTATATCACATACACTACATACTCAAAGTTTAGACCATTCACAGTACGTTAACAAAATGAGGCAAACTGGACTACCACTACCAAAGATGATACAGAGTGCACATGATTCTGAAAGGGTAACAATTAGAAAGCAGTTTTCTTTAGGAAACAATTCTACTGAAGCATGGGAATATAAGTCATGTAAATTATCCAAGATAAATTAAATGTATGATGGTAATTCCAAATTGCCATTTAGTATGCCTTGAATTGCAGGACATAAAACTAACCCTTACATCTGGAATGTTAAGCTGACATCTGAGACAGTCAAAGCATGCCATAATTCAACCACTGTTTGTGTTTGTACCAAAAGATAAACAACCAGCAAATGATTTCACTTCTAAAAAAATCATTTACTTAAAAAATGCAATTAGGGTCTGGGAGATGGCTCAGTGGAATAAATGCTTCCCTGGCAAGTGCCAGTTCTGCAAAAAAAAAAAAATAATAATAATAATAATGCAATGAGGTGGGATTCCCTCTTTTTAAAAAATGTTTCCAGAGGTATTACAAAACTTGTATTTACAAAATAGTTGATTAAAATATTCTTCTAAATTGTTCAAGAAGGGAGAGAGGAAGTACTGATAAGAGATGGAGTGTGATTAATCAGACTTGGCTTCTTTCTCTTTGGTTTCATGAGAGAATGCACTCACCTTCTTTTTAGTTTATGAAACCACTTCAACCTGTTTTCCCTTCACTCCTCTTTTCTCTTTTGCTTGCACTTTGTTTTCTGCACTTTTTTTTTATACTTTTTCTCTACCATTTTGGTTTGGTTTCCACTTTAGCTGTAAAAGGGTTAGTGGAAAACCTTGCTGATCTCCTCTGGGACTTCTTTACTGCCCCTTCAGCTGAGCTGACCTTTCTGGGCATCTTGGTGGTGCGGAGTTTGCATGTAGAAGCTGCTGGTTGAGACACACGAGAGCCTCTCGGAGCTACACAGCTCATACACTGCCATTCCTCCTGCTGCCAGAGCTTCTGGGACCCACGGCAGGGGTAGTGAGAGAACTGGATGTCTTTAAGAATTTTTAGGAAATATTACCTAACATGTGGCTTGCTCAGTGCTTAATTTCATGTTTTCATTCTTGGACTTTGCAAACAGGATTAAACCTTAGTATTCTTGTGAATCAGATTAAGTGGCATTCCATTTTTACCATTCTGCTATCCTTAGACTTTGGATTTAGAAGTAAAAATAAAGTGTTTTTGACAGTCTATTCCAGAGTTAGTTGTGTCATTAAGCTTTAGTACTAAACTTTTTTCTAATATAGTTATTGACTCTGAACTAGTCTCTTGTTTTACCTGTTGAGATAAAGTACTATTAGAGGTGTTGGTGTACATTTCTTATCTAGTTCTTTCTGTTTTAAGACTTTTATAATTCCAGCCAGCACCCAGGCCTGGCATGTGCGTGGGACTACCCAGGGCCCTGCGGATACTCACTCCAGCCAGCACATAGGTAGGACCAGTTGTGAGTGGGAACTCCTGGGGTCCAATGGACCCTCACTCCAGCAAGCACCCAGGAGCACTGTGTGAGCAGGACTGCCCAAGGCCCTCTGGATCCTCACTCCAGCCAGCACACAGGCCCGACATGTGTGTGGAACTTTCTCCATCAGACAGGCCCAGTGTGGAATGCCACTCACTGTGGAAAGGTTAGAGGTAAGACCAATCCAGCCGATCCAAGAGCAGAACATTTTGTCAGAGTGGCACAGTAGGTTCACTTCCAAGGGTTGCAGCAGAAAGAAGTAGAGTACAGCAGCTATATCCACATTATGCCAACCTGGATGAGTTTGAAATTGGCAGATCCAGACCTGGTTCCAAGGTAATAACTGTACCAGAGCTCTATACCAAAAGCCAGAAGAAAGTGCTATAGAAAATGACAAACAGAAGGAGCAAAATGCATTCTCAAGCCCTGAGCCCACCCAGAACAAACGCAGGAGACAATAGCATAGATGAAATTGAACATTACACACCTGAAATGTCTGAAATAATAGCATCAGAAGTAAAGAAATAACTGCAGAAGGTACAGAGGAAATCAGATCAGAAATAATTTTTGAAGTAAAGAAAGAAATAAGTATAATGAAAGAAGTACTAAGTACTTCTAAAGAAGACACTGAGAAAAATACAGGAGAATAGAAAAATGATGGAATCATTGAGTGAGCAATATAGGAAAGAAATGCAATGTGTAAAGCAAATTCAAAGAGATATACAGGAAAATAAAACCTCAATCACAAGCTGGAAAAATAATATGAATTATTGTAAAGGTAGAGTTTCAGACCTTGAAGACACCATTGAAACCAGTGAAAAGGTAAAAAAGATCTCTTAAAAACAACTAAGATACACAAAAAAAAAATTCAACATCTGCAAGATGATGCAAAGATGAACAAGGTAAGACTAGTAGGCATCAATGAGAAAGAAGGAGTCAATACAAATGATATGAAAAGAATACAGGCATAAGTAATAGCAGAAAACATTCCAAGTACAGGGAAATAGTCTTACTTTCAGGTAACTGAAGCATGTAGAACTCCAAATAACATCAACACAGTTAAAACCATACCCAGAAATATAATAATCAAGATCCCAGAAATTCACCACAGGAACAGTATATTAAAAACTGCTAGAAAAAATAAACAGATCACATTTAAAGGAAAATACATCAGAATAACAGCAGATTTCCCATCACAAACCATCAAATAAAGAATAGTATGGAGCAAAATACTTCAAGTCTTGCAAGAAAACAAATTCCAACCCAGACTCATATACCCAGCAGAAGTCTCTTTCACATTTAATGGAGAAATGAAAAAC
This sequence comes from Ctenomys sociabilis, assembly GCA_004027165.1. Classification (NCBI taxonomy): domain Eukaryota; kingdom Metazoa; phylum Chordata; class Mammalia; order Rodentia; family Ctenomyidae; genus Ctenomys; species Ctenomys sociabilis. The sequence continues at coordinate 48,546 of PVKA01013835.1, read as the reverse complement.
TTCCATGATAAAGAACAACTAAAGAATTTTATAATGACCAAGCCAACCCTACACAGACTACTAAAAGGTATTCTAGAGAGGGATCAAAATTCCCACAACTCTGTGAATGAAAACTCAAAAAAAAAAAAAAACAAAAAAAACCAGCAAATAGGGCAAAAAATTAAACACAGGAGAAAAATAGGTAAGTAAAAGAAGGAAAATAATGTGTCATCCATAACTCAATACATCTCAGTTATAAACATCAAATACTGTGTAAATACTTTGAATTGATCACAGATAGATACAAATGATACACTACATTGTGCCCTCTTCGTTGAACTCACAATTTAACATTAATTTTTGAATATTATTTTGAAATATTTAATTTTGAATTAATTAATATTCAGTTAATTTTCTGAAATTAATTTTCATTTTTGTTTTATGATTTATAGTTTCTTTCACTTATGATAGTAAGTCCTTATAAGTCATAGTATGATATGTTCTGCTAATATTAAAAACTTCATAATGTGTATTTCCGGGGTCAGGGAGATGGCTCAGTAGAATAATCGCTTACCTGGAAGTGCAATTGCCTGAGTTCAATCCCCAGTTTCCAAAAAAAGTGTATTTCTGCTTTACATTGACTCTATATTATTTCTTCCTTATCTTTTTACACACACACACACACACACACACACACACACACACATATGTATATAACCTGAAATAAGATTGACACTGTTTTGTGGAAATCTTTAATGACTTTTGAATGGGTTCATCTAATATACTTTACATAGCCTTGTGTAACTACCATTTTGAGAGCTCTTTGTTCTTTATCCAAGACCATACAGCTACTTCTCTTGTCTTCTTGATTATGCTCTTTGTTATTTTCTATATTCTACATCTATATTCTACAAAATATTAGAATATTTTGAGTTTGTATAACTGAAAAAAAATCTACTTTTAGTTCTCAAAGGCACACTAAGGATAAAATTCAATGACAGATTTTTTTTTAGTCCTTTGAAGAAATAATTCTAGTTTCCTGCCCACTTGCTGTTTTTTTTTTCTAATGTGGAATTAGATGATAATTAATTTTGTTCTTCCATAGCTAATATTTTTTCTAGGTATATGCTTTAATTATTTTTTGTTTACAGTTAGTTTTGGAAAATTCCATTATGTATCTTGATATGATTTTATTCATATTTGTTGTCCAAAAGATCATTTATCTTGAAAATTTGATGTTATAATTTTAAATAAATTCAGAAATTTTCAATCTTTAAATATTTGTTGCCTATCTATTCTACTTTGAGAATTATAATTATATAAGTTTCTTGATTTTGGCAAAGAGAAAATTATTATATGACTGATCTGTAAACTCTTCATGTTTATCTTGGATGATTTTGTTATATTCATTTAAGTTTGTAAATAATTTTTTACAATGTGCAATCTTTTACTAATCTCATATCACGTATTCATTTCAGATATGTTTTTTTTTTTTTTTTTTGTCTTTTTGAGACAGGGTCTCGCTATGCAGTTCAGGCTGGCTTTTAAGCTCACTTTGTAGCTCAGGCTGGTCTCGAACTCACAACAATCCTCCTGCCTCAGCCTCCCGAGTGCTGGGATTACAAGCATGCGCCACCACGCCCGGCTTCAGATATGTTTTTTATAAAATTCATTTTGTGTACACCTTATATTTTTCACATTTCAGTATTTGTCTATAATTTTAATTTGATATATAATTATTTTTTATTTTCAATAAAGTTTATGAGAAAAATATATTTTGGATAAATTAATATACTCATCATGGAGTATATATATATATATATATATATATATATATATATATATATATATATATATGCTTTCAAAGAATTTCCAGTTTAATGTATAAATAATCATGCTTCAATTTTGGGATGCTTGTGAATATAACTGGATTTTGATTTTAATAGCAAAATTGTATAGTGGATTAGGATATATTTTCACATCCCTGAGAGATTTCTTCTTTTCTTTTCTTTTCTTTTCTTTTCTTTTCTTTTCTTTTCTTTTCTTTTCTTTTCTTTTCTTTTCTTTTCTTTCTTTTCTTTTCTCTTATTTTATTTTATTGGCAAAACCGAGGATTGAAATTAAGCCCTTGCTCTTGCCAGGGTACTGCTTTTTCTACTGTTCCATCTCCCTGATCCCATTGAGAGATTTCTTGAACAGTAGAAGCTGTTGACTGTCTTAACTAAAAAATTATCTTCTGCTCTCTAGGCATGAAATAATGTAGACTTGCATTTGAGAACTTATAACTAGATCTCTGCCTTGTGTTTAATCCTGTACCAAGAGTTATCTTAACCTGTCAGTTTATATATATTTTTTCCTATAGGTGGGGTGTGTAATATATACAGTTAAGAATGTTAAAAAATTAATTTTATGTTACACACAGATGAATTAGCTTATTTCTAGCTATAGCTATTTTCATCAACTGTATAAAGAATATTCTCTCACATAAAAGTATTCTCATGTTGCTATGTTATATAGCCCCTTTAAGATACTTTCAAATATTAACCATAACTGTACAGGAAAATAAAACTGAGTGTTTTAAAGGTTCATCGGAGGTCCTCTAGCTTCATGTTGCTAGAATTTTAGGGTAGGAAGTTGAGGTCTTTGTCCCTTATCCATTTCCTTACTATTATACCACTGTTTATTTTAGTAGGCCACAGTGAATCACTGCAGAATTTACTAAGTACACGAGAGTTTAAAAATAATAAATACATCACTTTTAGAGGCTCTGCTTGAGAAAATTTTGTGGGAACAGAGCCCTTCTGTCTTTGCTAGTTGATCCTGGAAATGCACCAGTAGGTGTGGAGTTTGCCTCTGAATTTGTGAGAGATGATCCATGTGAGGGTTAAGATAAAAGAAAATCTTTAACACAGTTAACTGTCTCTGAACCACTGCTTTGTGACTTTTGGCACAATTGTGGTATTACAAAAGACATACTTCACTGTGAGACACCATACATACTAAGTAGACTTACTGCTAAGGTGTCGAAATGCCAGATTTGATCACTTCTTCATCATCTAGAGGTAACAGCTAACTTACACCAAGTGCCTCTGAGCTCCAGTGAAAAGGTCTGATCCTTTTGGATGTCTGTGCCTAAGGACTGTTCTTAACTGTCAAGGTATAAAGGTTGAGTTTTGCACTATTTTATACTCCAAATTGGTTTGGCTCAAGAGGAACATACTTTTTCTAACCAATATCATAGGAATCTAGGTGCTTATTTAAATAAGAAATACGTTTCTTATATACAAACCAAGAAATTGTCAGTTGGTTAGTATATTTGGTATATTACTTGGGGGTTGGTATATAAATGTAGTGCATCTTGATTATTTTCAGTCCCTTTACATCACCACTCCCACACACAGACATGTAGACCTTTCTCCCCTCAATATGGAAATTTTAACAAATGAAATTGAGCAGTATAATTGCCCTTTAACCAGCTCAGCACCAATGAGGTTTATGGTCAGTATTCATGTGTGTATGTGTATATCCATTTATCATTTTAGGCAGGTCTGAGTTGTAACATTTAATTTGTAAATAATTCAGCATATATCTGTAACAGACAAAGAGACATCGTGGTAACATTTCATTGCTATACAGACAGGTGAGCTTTTAACTAGCCATAGTTGTCTAATTCTAGCACAGTTCCTTTGGTATGATTTCCCAGGTAATGGGGCCCACTGCTCAGGGCACCCTCCTGTAAGAAGTTGAGAGGTAGACAATATATAAAAGGTCATGTGCTATTAAAAACATGTTTTCTTTTTAATTTGAAAGACTAAAGTTTTATTTTTTAGTTTTGTTTTAAACACTTTTTCTTGCCATCCTGACCTTGACCTGCTAATATCCTACTCATGTTGATCAACTTGGATATTTACCCCCTCTGGTTTGAGTGATGCTCACCTGTGGGCAGTCTGTCTGTTCTCTTAAATGCTGATCAGTGGCACAGAAAGTCACCAACCTTGCTAAGCTCTGAGAATTCTTGGATCACATGTAGGTTGAGATCAACCACTCAAAAGTTTGTAAAGATATAAAAAGAGAAACATTGATGCTTGAATTTTTGAAGTGCAATTCCACCTTGTTCTTAAAAATTCATTGTATATGCACTATATATTTTAAAGCACCTATTATGTGCATGGAATCCTTGAAGACGTTGTATATGATACATTTTATAGGTTGGGACTTCAGGGTTGAGTTTTCAAGTTTAAATTTTTGGCTGATCTTTAGTTATTTATGAGAATACCCTAGATGACTGCTTCTTTTGAATTTTGTGTTATAACTGCTATGATTGCACATGATTTTAAAAATAACAGTAAATTCAATTGGTTTAGAAACAACAGAAGAGTTTAGTTATCCATGTCTTCTGTCCTTCTGTTCTTCTTCTCCAGGAGCTCCTGCTGTTAGAAGTTACTCTCCCAAGGAAGGGTCTGTCTGTCTGTCTGTCTCTTTGTGTGTGTGTGTGTGGGTTATGTCTTGGGTGAGGAATGGAAGTTGGGGAAGTATAAGCATAGATAGATAGATAGATAGATAGATAGATAGATAGATAGATAGATAGATAGACAATCTTTCAATCTCTGAATCTTGCCAATTTCACTCAGTATATTGAGAGACATTTGAGTGCTTTAAGTTCAACACTTGGCTTTCAAGAGTATATTTCAACTAGGCCAATATGGAGACGTGTATATGTTTTTCATTGTTGTGTTGGAATTATTAGTTCTGTGTTAAAAACTCATTTCAGGAGTTTCATAGTTGTTCTGCTTTTCCACCCGGTTACATTAACTGATCAGTCAATGACAGATTTTAGAGTGCCTAGGAGCAACAGCCTGAGAAACAGTTTGGCATGAGAGGTTTGCCATAACTTGCTCCTAGATATGCACAGTTGAGAAACTATTACTGTCTTCCAGGAGATCGATGTAAAATTGCCCTAGCAACTGTATAACAGGAAAAGGAGAAACAAAATCTTGGAAGACTCCATCTGTTGGATAGAGTGGTATGTGAAATTTAACACAGTGAAACAGCTCCTCATGTGGACATAGATGATGTGATAATACAGTGTCAGAGAAGCAATCACAAAAGGATATGTCCACTACATTTCTTTTGTGCAAGTGAAAGCAGGCTGCTAAGTACATGGTGAAGAAAGAAAAATAATTGAGTGATTGACGTAACAGTGTTAGCTGGTACTTTGGAAGCTAGGTGAGAAATGTGATCATAGAGGGCCAGGAGTCAGCAGAATAGGGCATGCTCTATTTCTGAAGCTGGCTGGACATTTAAAGTGTATGTAACATGGTTTTGCATCTATGATATTTAAAAATATATTTCAATAAATAAAAAACGATATTGTCATCCTCACAAAAATTTAAAACTTTATAGGAAGAGTATAAAATAATAGTTAAAATAGCCAAAGCTTACTCTAGAAAACCAACAAACCTCTTGAAGATAACATGTGAGGAATGATAAAGCAAAGTATTTTCAAACTATTTTCTCCAAAGTGAAATAACAATAATAAATCTACACCTATCAATAATTACATTGAGGAGCTGGGGAGATGGCTCAGTAGAAGAAAGTGTGTTTCCCTCATTGTTTTCTAGTCTTATTTCTAATCTTTCCTCTTCTATGTTTTACTAACCCCTCTTAAATTTTAACTCCATCTTGATATACTTCATAAAACTATGTTTCAGAATTTCTGGAGAAAGAAGAAACTCCAGTGACAAAGGACATCTGAGGAAATTTATGACCATGAAACCTGCACTCCATAATGTTATGATGGATAGTCTAGAAAGAGATAATAAGGAGTACAACTCCATGAACCTCAGTAGAAGGAATCTATCAAGCAGGCCAAACAATTAAACACAAAGAGAAAATAGGTGGAAATAACAATAGGATAATAAGATGACATTGACAAGTGAACATTAAAATTAACCATTAAAATTAACGATCTCAATTCACAAATGAAAGACACAGACTGGCAGAATGGATCAACAAGCAAGATCTAGCAATATGCTACCTATAAGAAACACATATAATTCAAGTGGTAATTCATAGACTAAAAGTCAAAGGATGAAAAAGCATACCCCATGTAACAGAAGTGCAGAAAAAAACAGAGTTGACTATTCTATTTTCAGATAAAGTGAATTTCAAACCAAGATGGATTACAAGAGACAAAGAAGAGCACTACATCCCTGCAAGGCAACAATTCAAGAAGAAGAGATATCAATCATAAATACATATATGCAACAAATTCCAGTGCGGCCATCTAAATATATAAATAGTAACAAACATGAAAAATTCAATATGCACTAATACAGTTGTATTGGCAATTTTAATACCCCACTATCACAAACTGACAGACCAACTGGACAAAAAAAGAGTACTGAAATATTAAAACTGCACAAAGCTTTTTTTTTTAATGTATTGGTTGTTGCAGGGTCTCACTACACTGCTGTGACTCATGGTGGTCCTCCTGCTTTCAGAATCCCCAGCGCTGGGATTACAGGTTTGCATCACTAAGCTTGGACTCTGGCCAGCTCAGCTCATTCTGGGGTGGGGCTGGGATTGCATGTGATGTAGGGGATTGAAACATGGTCCTTCTGCTTATCTAAGCTTTATAAGCAGGCCCATTAGTCTGCCAGGCTATCTCGCCAACCCCTGTACCAAACTTTTGAAAAAAATGGACTATTAGATACCTACAAAGTGTTCCAGAAAAGAAATACATATTCTTTTCTGCACAGGACAGAGACATTTTCCAATATAGACCATATCCTCACTGATGGAGTATCCTCAAGTAAATGCAGAGAAACTCAATTCATCTCATAAATATAATCATATCATAAAGCAATGAAAATAAAAATCAATGGCAAAAGAACTTCATGAACATTTGGAACTTAAAAAGCACACCCTTTTGAATAACCAACGTGTCACAAATAAAATTAAAGAAGAAATTTGTCTACCAGCATCTAGTGAAAACAATTCATGGGATGACACAGAGAACAGCAAGAGCATCAGCCACACAGTGGTACTACCAGCGAGGATGCAAATGAATGAGAGATGGGCCTGGAAACGTGAAATTGTCAGAAGCAACAGTAACCATACGAGTCAAAGTGTGATATGTTAGGTGATACAGTGTTGTGCTTGAGAACAAGTTCATGGAGAATAGAATCAAGTGTGTGGGACTTCCTTTTTCTCCCCATTTTCCTCTTTCTCATTTTATCCTGTTTTTTTTAACATCTTATCTAAAAAGCTGGGAAGAAATCTGGCCACAGAAACTTAAGCCTGTCCCCCAAACCCAGAGACCAAATTCACATAATCATTTGTTTATTCTTTGTACTTTTGTTCTGCTCCCTTCTCTAGTTTTCCAAAGCTTGTGTGATCATTTGTCCTGCAGGCTGATGTCTACATTCTTATCAGTTGTCTTTGTTTTATTCACTATCTGTCTTAAATTTCCCCACCACAGTTTATTACCACATTACTAAGGGAAACCTCTTTGAATACAAGCTTCTAATTTAAGATCAGTCCTGCAATATACTTGTAGATTTTGCCTCTATGGTTAGTGGGACAACATTAATAGTTTCCACAGTTTTTCAGTGTCTAAACTGAAATAGACTCTTTCATTACTGCTAATTATACTGCTATACCTAGGATGTCACTTTTTTGGTTCAACGAGTTCTTACTTCTGTAACAATATTGAGAAGTTTTGGAGTAAAAAACCTCTTCATAAGACAGCAGCAAAGGATGAGAGACTCAGTCCAACAAATACTAGCATCTCTGTTTTGCACACAATTGTTTTTGCAGTACTAGGGATCAAACTCAGCACCTTGAGCTTGCCAGGCAGCTGATTGTGGCACTGAGCTGTATTCCCAGGCCCTAAGATCTCATTTTAATTAATTTGAAATGCAGGATCTTGAGAGAATCACAAAACAAATCCTCCTACACATAGAAGATATCCCTACAAAGCAAGCCTTACCTAGAGAGACTTTAGTGCTGTAGCTTCATGTTGCAAAAACTTAGAAGGACTGACACAGAAAACAGAAAATAAATTAGATTCTACAATTAAATGATAATACAAGTACAACATATTGGAACTTATGGGACAAAATGAAACCAGTCCTAAGCAGAAAATGTATCACAATGAATACCAAAATCAGAAAAACAGAGCCAGTGAAAATAAACAACTTAATGGTAAACCGCAAACTTTAAGAAAAAGAAGAGCAGACCAAACCAAAATATAGTATGAGGGAGAAAATTATGAAGCCAGATCATGCCAGGGAGATAGCTTGGCAGCATAAGTGCCTGCCTAGCAAGCCCAAGGTCCTGTGTTCAATTCCTGATACCAAAAAATAAATAAATGAAAAAAAAAGCCAAGAAGAAATTAATGCGTTGGAGACTAACTCCTTCCTTTCCTTACCATAGTACGCACCTAATTCACCCTTATTTACCACAATATACTTTGAATTGTATTTCATATCATTTTGCATGTTATAAAGACATCACTTTCTATTACTTTTTCTTTAGACAATGTAGAGCATTAAAATGAGAAGAAAAACAACCTTAATATTTAAACTTATTAGTTACTTTAGTTGTTCTTCATTTCTTGGTATACTTTTGAATACTTATCTGCTAACATGTTGTTTCTGTTTGAAGAACTAAGTAAACAAAGTAAAAATAATTCCAATATATGATTATGGCATGAATCAAAGATACACAGAAGGGAGCAGAAAATTTTTACATTACTTAGATCACATCTTTCTCAACTACTGGAAACACAATGTGGACAGAGATAGCTTATGTTTGGAAGAAAGAACAAAAGCAAATATAGCATTGCTTTGATTCCCATAACTTTACTTACCACAGTAAATCTCAGCCATAGGACATTTTCCATAGCTTTTGAATTGGGGACAGTACAATCAAATTTAGACTTCAGACCCTCCCAGGAATCACGTAGAAATCCATAACCACAGAAAAGTGGACAAGATTTTTGGCATGTTTCATTAACAACTGATTATTGGAGACTTGAACTGTGGTCCTACCACAGTGGTTGCAACTTCCAAGTGCTCTTCAGTACCATAACAGATTCAGGGTCCATTGGATACAATCTGATACTATTCTAATTTTGGCAGTTTTCACTTTAGAGTGCTGCTATACAAATACATTTAATCATTGTCCAAAGCAGTGCCTTGAATTTTGTCCTCCACTATTACATAATATGTGATCAAAATGTGCAGTAAATGTTTAAATTTGGTAACAAATTACTAAAGTAAAAGAGACATTGTGATTAGTCAGACTCAAAACACTCCCCCCTACTTCAAACACATATTTTGTATCACTATTGCCACATTCTAAAGTAATTCTCAAATACTTCTTTCATATCATTACATTTTATGATTTAAAACTATAGTGAATTCTGCTGCTGAGTGTCATTCATCTGATAAAGGGAGGCTTATAAAACAGTTTGGTGTGTTCATCCACCTCATTTCTTGGATCTGACACCAGGGAATGATTAGCTTTTCCCCAGGATTAAAATTATCATGAATGGTAAAGTTTTGAATTGATTTGGGACATTCTGAGAGTCATGACAATAAGTAAAGACACTTAGAATATACTTCAGAAAGTGACAAAAATGATGGGAATAGTGTGATTGATGTAAGGAGATCAGCAATAATGTATATTTCACTGTAATATTTTAAATTTAAATATTTTCTATGTTTTGTTGCACTTCATATTTATAATTTATAACTTTATTGATGTCATTTAATGTTTGTTTATATATTTAGGTGATCTATTTTGAGAGAACATACATTTATAGTTTTTATATCTTCATCATCAATTGATTACTTTTATCACTATGCAATATGCTGCCATGTCTTTTTCCATATTTTCCATAAAATGTATTTATTCTTATGTATTATTACCTCTACTTTTTTGTTTTCTATTTATGTGTAATACCGTTTTTGCTCCTTTTATTTCAAATGATGTATATTTTACATTATGTTTTATTAGCTGGATATTGTAACTTCCAATGTGATTAGCCTCAAATAAACAAATGTTTATCCCATCTTTAAATAAAGACACATTTCTTTATATATTTTGTATTATTTTGTTGGCATTTTATCCTATTTACCAAGGAGTTCTAATTTTTTTTAACTTTCAGAGAATTTTAAATATTTTGTATGCATTTCTTCTTATATGTTAAATTGAAGCAGACAGTATCACAATAACTCATTTAATAAAGAGCAAAGAGGCAAAATTATTCACGTTTCCAAGTATTTACATACTTTGTGTAGTTTGAAATTTTAGATATAACTAAGTTTAAAGTAGGATCCTGACCTTATGTCAATATAGAATTGTTTGCTTTTATTAAAAATTAGCAATAATAATGGTGAAATATCTTTCTATTTATGCATCTATATTGCTGTATGAGAGAGACAGGAAGAGAGAGAGAGACACAGAGAGAGAGAGAGAGAGAGAGAGAGAGAGAGAGAGAGAGAGAAGTTTTTGGTAATTTTTTGGAGTTTTCTTTTGAGTAGAGCACTGTATCCTCAGTACGGCATGTTTTAAATGACTCCCAATGTTCCAAACCAATTTCTCTTGCTTTAAATTTTTGCTGATACAAGAATTTCTACCAAAAGAATTTCATGTTTTTAGGCTACTGTACATAAAATGTTCATATTTGTCTTACTTATTATTTTAACATAAAACACAAATATAAATGTATGTAACAAAAGTACCAACCAACAACGTCTTTCCACTGGAACAACTGAAGCTAGTGTTCTGGTAAATTGCAATACATTCCAAGGGAAAGTTTCAGACACAAGTGCTACAACTTTGAGAAAATAAATTCTGGGTATGTTTGTTAGCTCAAAGAGCAAGAGAAATAAAATTGTTAAAGACTTTGAATGGCCACAATTCTCCTTACATAAATTTCCTTTTATCTTTCTATTACATTATGTTTGCCCATAATTTAATAATTAGTCAGAGTGCTTGCATTGACTTCCAATGCCCAATCAATGTTTACTAGAGCACTTTTGCTATACTATACATATAAGGTGCTCAAAACTATTTTCTTTCCTTCCCATGAATGAAAGTGAATGAATCTAGTTTAATGAGGAGAAAATGTGTAACTATGATCCTGAGCTCTCCAGACTGAAGACATTTAGATAAATTTTTCATAATTCTTTTGCGGTTGAACCAAAATTAGGATCAATGCATAATCTTGTTTTTATTTAATATTTATTCCTTAGAGTTAGATGATTGCAATTGCGTCAATGTCAGTTAAGCATACATTAATAATTTTTAGACATTTATATTCTAGAAGGGTAAGTAGTTCATATTATAACATAGATGATTTTAATAAATTATAGTAATTATAGAAGGGTTTTGTAAGAGTGGTGCTCAGATTATATCTTTTCCTAAACTAAGTGTAATGATTTCTCTTTAATTTGCATTAAACTTTATATATATGTATATATATATATATATATATATATATATATATATATATATATATATATATATATATATATATATATATATATATATATATATAT